>ML258597.1:49353-118208 GCA_005239495.1 Nicotiana undulata | reverse complement strand
CTTACAGCCCAAAACATATCATAATGTATAAATACTATTTAAGAAAAGGCTTAAAAATCGGTTCCGCACCTCAATAGTCGCCTAAATAGGAAACAGGTTCCAAAGTTTCCACCTTTTTCTTTCAAAACCCGTGAAATGGTGCATAGTCCGGGGTTTCATACCCTCAGGATAGGATTTAAAGACATTACTTACCTCAAAACTAGCCCGAAAACTATTACGCAATGCGCTTGCCTCTCGAATCAACCTCCGAAGGCTCCAAATCTACCAAGTTCAGATTTTTATCATCAATATGGGCTTAAGGACAATTTCCAATAGAAAGATATCAATTTTACTCAAAAATCCGAAACCGGGCAAAACCCGACCCCCGGGCCCGCGTCCCGAAACTCAGAAATTTTTACAGAAAAGTGTTCTTCATCTTCCCACGAGTCCGTACATATAAAGAACACCAAAATCGGAGTCCGTTTGACCCCTCAAATCGACCCTTGAAGGTCTCATAATCTCATGCCCCAAAATCCTATTTTTCTACTGCTTTTCATGAATTAAAGACTAGGATTATGGTCTATAATCATCCATAAATGAGTTTTAATGATCAAAATACTTACCTCTATGAAGAACAAGGATTTTCCCTCTTCAAAATTTCCCCCAAGAGCTCTTTTCCGTACAATAATGGTGTAAAAAGGGGTTTAAGTCGCGGAAGGGCTTTTTAATTAACTGCCCAGGTATTTATTCTCTGCGATCGCAGCCTTTCCCCTGCGATCGCACATTTTTCCTCAGTTGACCTCCGCGATCGCAGCACAAGGCACGCGACCGCACAGTGTTTCCTCACACGCGCGCCAATTTCCCCTGTGCGATCGCGCAAACACACTTGCGACCGCACTGCATATCCCCTCTATGCTCTGCGATCACACCTACACACATGCGATCGCACAGAACAAACTTCGCCTGCCCCAATTTACTCTCCGCGATCGCATTACTTCCCCCGCGATCGCAGTGAAGGAAATTGTTGTGCACAAAAACCAGAAAACCAACTATGTATTCAAGTCCAAATGAGTCCGCTAATCACCCGAAATCCCCTCGGGACCCCAACCAAACTTACCAACGTATCCCATAACATCATTCAAACTTAGTTGCACTCTCAAAACACCAAAACTAACATCAAAACACCAAATTCACATCGGATTCAAGCCTAAGAACTTTGATATTTCTAAAATTCACCAATGATGCCGAAACTATCCAAATCAACTCCGATTGACCTGAAATTTTGCAGACAAGTCCAAAATGACATTACGAACTTGTTCCAACTGTCGGAATTCCATTCCGACCCCGATAGCCTATTTTCCACTGCCGACCGGAATCGCCAAAAACTAACTTTCACCAATTCAAGCCTAATTCTACACCGGACATCACAAAATTATTCTGAACACACTCCTAAGTCCCAAATCACCTAACGAAGTTATTCGACCCATAAAATCCGCATTCCGAGGTTGTTTACTAATAAGTCAACTCTTAGTTGACTTTTCCCATTTTAAGGTTATTCTTAAGGACTAAGTGCCTGAATTCTCATTTAACCATTCCGATTCCAAGCCTATCAACTCTAACACATTAATAACAAAATAACCAATCTATAATAAGTCAATAGCAACAGCTATGATGAGGGTTTTACGCAACGACGGACCGGGTCGTTACAGATATGCTCCGCGCTTGTGTTATAGACTTTGGAGGTTCATGGGATTAGTTCTTGCCGTTAGCGGAGTTTGCTTATAATAATAGTTATCGGTCGAGCATTCAGATGGCTCCTTATGAGGCGTTATATGGTAGACGGTGCAGATCGCCAGTTGGATGGTTTGAGCCGGGAGAGGCTCGGTTATTGGGTACAGACTTAGTTCAAGAGGCCTTAGATAAGGTCAAGATTATTCAGGAGAGACTTCGTGCAGCTCAGTCTAGGAAAAAGAGTTATGCCGATCGTAAGGTTCGTGATGTGGAAATCATGGTTGGAGAGAGAGTATTGCTTCGTGTGTCGCCCATGAAAGGTGTGATGAGATTTGGGAAGAAGGGTAAGTTGAGCCCTAGGTATATCAGAACCTTTGAGATTCTTGATAGAGTGGAGGAGGTAGATTATAGACTTGTGTTGCCTCTAGGGTTATCCTCAGTTCATCCGGTATACAACGTGTCTATGCTCCGGAAATATCATGGTGACCCGTCCCACTTGTTAGATTTTAGCTCTGTCCAATTGGACAAAGACTTCACATATGATGAGGAGCCAATCGCCATTTTAGACCGGCAGGTTCGCCAATTGAGATCAAAGAGTTATCCTCAGTTCGAGTGAAGTGGAGAGGCCAGCCCGTAGAGGCAGCTACCTGGGAGTCCGAGTCGGACATGCAGAGTAGATATCCTCACTTGTTTGAAAATTCAGGTAACTTTCTATGTCCGTTCGAGGACGAACGTGTGTTTTATAGATAGAGATTTTGATGACCCAAAGGGTCATTTTATGAATATAGACTCCATCCCATGCTTAATTGTCATAAAAAGGTTAATTTTAAATACTTCGATTTGCGTCCGCAGTCCGGGCGTGAAACCGAAAAGCTTTTATGTTAAAATGTGAGAAATAATAATTTCTAGAGTTGAAAATTTGATTATAGTTTTCTTTGGTCAACATTATTAGTAAACGGACACAGATCTATGTTTCGACGATCCCGGGAGGTCCGCAGAAAAATATGGGACTTGGGCGTATGCCCGAAATTGAATTCCGAGGTCCCAAGTCTTAGAAAACATTTTTTGACGAAAATTGTTCTGCTGGTTAATTCAAGAAATAAAGAAATGAAATAATATGTGAAATATATGATATCGGGCTCGTATTTTGGTTTTGGAGCCCGGAACAAGTTTGTTATGTTATATAAGTCCTATCTGTGAAGTTTCATGAGAATTAGAGTTGGTTTGATGCAATTCGGACATCCGGTTGAAAAGTTAGGAATTTAAGTGTTCTTGAGAAAATCTTGAGTTTGGAAGCCAAATCTGTAGATTTTGATGTTAGTTTGATGATTTGATTTGCAAACAAGTATATATGATGTTTTTAGATGTGTGTGCATGTTTGGTTTGGAGCCATGAGGGCTCGTGTGAGTTTCGGGTAGGCTACGGAGTGTCTAGACTTAGAAAAAAATCACAACAGTTGAACATCTGGTGTACAGGTCTCTGATCTTGCAAATGCGAGGTCGGGCTTCGCAAGTGCGAAGCCAATGACAAGCCTCTAATCTCGCAAATGCGAGGTCCCTGGGTCGCATATGCAAAAGACCTTGTTCGCAAATGCGAGGTCTTGTTCGCATTTGCGATATATGCCCGGAAAGCCCAGGGTTCGCAAATGCGAACCCCAGCTCGCAAATGCGAGACCCGTATCCTGTTATATCAGCTGTTTGACGGGATTTTTCCTTTTTTTCCACTTTTCTAAAACCCTAAACCTCCATAGGCGATTTTTCAAAGATCCAAACTTCTTCAAATTAGTGGTAAGTGATCTCTAACTAATTTCTTTTAATTCCTAACAGCTTTTAGCAATGATTTCAACCAAAAATCTAGAGTTTCCATGGTAAAATTTTGGTTTTTGGGTAGAACTTAAGAATTCCAATTTTTGGGGAATTGGACCTCGAATTGGGGTCGGATTCCAATACCAATTGTATATTCATGCTCGGGGAAGATTGGGTAAATAGATTTTTAGTCCGAACCTCGAGTTTAGACCAAGTGGGTCCGGGGTGAATTTTCAAAATTTAATAGGAAACCTTAGTAAAACCATTGTTTTTCAATAAAGATGATTCTTTTAGGCTATGATTGATAACACTAGACGAATTGTAATTAGATTCGAGCGGATTAGAGGCAAATTCTAAAGGGAAGGCAATGCTAGAGCAGTGAATTGCTTGCGAGACTTAGGAAAGTATTTGGTCTAACTTTGACTTGAGGGAATAGGAGTCCCCATTTGTTGCTATGTAAATGCATGGGTGTGGTGTATAGGTGAGGTGACGAGTATCTATGCACCACCCAATTTTCCTGTTAAGCATGATCCCTTTTCTATCCCAACTTAATTGAATCTTGTCTTAATTTTTTTATGACTATCTAGCGTTGTTGTCTTGTTGGCTTCATTGTTGATAATATTGAGTAAGTGATAAGGAATACAATCTAACTGTTTTATGATTGTTGAGGTTTATGTGATCGTTTGGTTTCAATTGATTGTTGCCAATTGTTGTGGCGAGTGTATAAAGAGTATTGGTTGTTTATTGGGTTCCCTTGTGGGACAATTGACTGAGCAGCATGGTGTTGAAATTACGAAGTCTATATATACACATTGATGTTCCTGTTGGTATCATAAATTAATATAAGATTGTGATATATATATATATATTGTTGAAAGAGGAATATTGTGAAAAGGCTTGGCCTTAATTGTGAAAGCTTCATAAATTAATATAAGGTTGTGATATATTGTTGAAAGAGGAATATTGTGAAAAGTTTGGCCTTAATTGTGAAAACTTCACAAAATCAATATAAGGTTGTGATATGTTGTTGAAACAGAAATATTGTGAAAGGCTTAGCCTGAATTGTGAAAGCTTCATGAATTAATATAAGGTTGTGATATGTCTGGTAGAAGCGGGGTGCACGCCGCAACAAAGGTGTGATAAGGGTGGACAGGTGGGATCGGGTTGCACGCCGCAACAGGAGTGATAAGGGTGATATATGTAGGGAGGAGGAATAAGGGGGGACAGGTGGGTTCGGGCTGCACGCCGCAACAAAGGTGTGATAAGGGTGGACAGGTGGGATCGGGTTGCACGCCGCAACAGGAGTGATAAGGGTGATATATGTAGGGAGGAGGAATAAGGGGGGACAGGTGGGTTCGGGCTGCACGCCGCAACAAAGGTGTGATAAGGGAGGACACTTATGATTTTACTGGATTTCATGAAAAATGTTCTTTCCTGGATTTCAAAAGATGCTTTACTGGTCTTTCTTGAAATTCAAGGGTTTGAGACTTACAAATTTGAAAAGGTTGAAAACGTTTATTTTACTATTTTTCACGTTTGTTCTTGGCAATTATTTTCGTTTAAAGTTAAGGTTTGAAACTTGAAAATTTTGAGGATTGGTTATAGCCGAGGCCTGAAAGAGACGGTTGTGTTATTTTATTTTTATTATAGTATTTGAATTCTATTTGTTTAGATTTCCTACTTGCTATATATGTTTATCACAGGTTTATTGTTAAAGCTCCACCTTAGCATCGTCACTACTTCGTCGAGGTTAGGTTCGACACTTACTCAGTACATGGGGTCGGTTGTACTGATACTACACTTTGTGCTCTTTTGCACAGATCCAGGTACTAGTCGGCAGTAGAGGATTCTAGGCGACCACCTATTCAGTTGGAGATACGAGGTACATCTGTTGGCGTTCGCAGAGTCCGAGAGTCTTATCCCATTTTACATATTGTTTTCTTACCTTCCGGACAATTGCACTATTTCTTCAGCCATTATTTGTAGTATTCTTTTAGTAGTTCATGGATTTGTGACACCAGACCCTGGGGTGTTTTAAGTTATTTATATAATTAGTTTGTGGCTCGTTCTATTAATGGTTTATTCGTCTATACTTGGAATTTATCATAGAAAGTCAGCAGTTTAAATTTTGTTTTTTTATAATTGTTTATATTGTTTACATGGAAATTCAAAGGAAGTAATTAATCGAACTCCAACATTGGCTTGCCTAGCAAGTGTGGTGTTAGGCGCCATCACGATCCCTAGGATTGGGGAAATTTGGGTCGTGACAGTTTTTACACCTGAACAGAATAGACACTAGAGTGTGACGCTTAGGCTCAGTTGTTGATTCTTGTAGAGTGCCTTAAATTTGTATGTTGTAACTGACTTGAGTACTTAATGAGAGTGTCTTGATAAGACAATCTAGAGTGAGTCACGTGACATATGTGTGTGAGGTGCATTGCATTGTATTCTATGCTCCACATTCGATGCCTAGAACTTGCCATGTGTGTTTGCAAAGCGAAATAGTAGCTTTATTCAGTCTTAGAAGTGACATAGACATTTCTTTGTTAAGCCATATATAAAGTTTACCCACCTAATTGTAATCTATCATAGTTAACCCCGTTGAGCCTATAAGCCTGTTTCTTTGGCAACCACATTACAAACATTACCCAATTGTTTGAACGGCCCATCTGTTTGAACCCATGTACCTCCCAGAAGCACTTGAATTGTTATAAAATATGTAAAAGTCAAAGTGTTGGGTGGTGGTTTGGTTTTTGAGTGGAACCAAAGAAATAGAAAGAAAGGTGTAGAGTTTTTGAAAAATGAAAAAATAAGCGCCACTTGAAAAAAAGAAGAGAAAAGACAACAAATAAATGTAGTCCTTGATAAGTGGTAACTTGATACAATAGCACCTAAAGGAGTTTGGGGTAGTACAAAAGAGAAGTGTGGTGGAATGTCTGGCATGTCATAAGAATGGCTTTGAATGCGAAAGTAAGTGTATTAAAAGTGCTTAGAGAGGTTAGTCACTATATCCAAATATATCCTTACCGTCCCTTAGCCTACAGTACAACCAAATGAAGTCTGAATTGATCTTAGACTGAATGGGTTCGATTAGTAGAGTAGTACACTAGGGGAAAGCCTATGGTGCATCTTTGTGGCATATGAATGTTCTTTTTGAGAGTGAGTGAATTCTGTCTATCTGAGTTCCTAATTGTTCTTAATGTTATTACTTGTGGAACTACTCTCGTGTGTGATGTGAGGGCACTTGATTCATGACGGAAAGGTAAGTATTGACCTCTATATAGAGTAAATTGAGGAAGTATAAATATTGCACGACACGTGAGAGTCGACTCTTGAGGCATAGATGTTACATTGCTAGGCACAACTCTTGTGAAATGTTCTGGGTGTGACACGTTAGGGGAATGCTTAGTGAAATGACCTTTGTAGAGTATGGTGGATTTATCGCGGACTAGCAATGATTTAAGTGTGGGGTGTTGATAATAGGCTAGATTTATGTAGTTTAGCGTCTATTTATACTCCAACTTTATTATGCTTCACTGTCCTAGGAAGGTTAAATGACGTTAAAATGGCTCTAATTGTGGATTTTATATTTTGCATGAGCAAATTGTGCTTATGAGGACCTAGGATGGTATTTGAAGCTAAATTAAAGCAAGAAAAAATCCCTTGGAGTTAAGACCGTGTGAAAGAAGGAATAAGAAAAGAGAATGCATAATGATACGCCATTAGCGCGGCCTATAGGGCGTCCTTTAGCGCGACCGCGCTAGTCCAGGTGCAGCAGGCATATTGAAGTGACATTAGCGCGGCCATAGCGCGGCCACGAGTGCGACCGCGCTAGCCCAGCAATCAGAGACAATGCACATCGCCTTTAGCGCGGCCACTAGCGCGACCGCGCTAGTTCCTGTCCAGCACGCGTTTATTCAGGGGTAAAATTGGGAGCTTGGGGACAATTCCACTTAACCTATAAAAGGTCCAGTTCGCCCAAAAGAAGAGATATCAAGGTTTTAAGGTCTTGTTCAAGGCAACGAGAGGCAAGAGGCAAGAGGCAAGGAGGACAATTGGGCACCAAATTTCATCTTTCTTCCTTGTGTTTTTCCCATTTATGATGAATTCTCTTGTTGTTATTATCAGCACAATTATGAGTAGCTAATTTATTTAGTCTAAGATTTTGGTGGAACCTATTGAAGGATGAACTTCATGTTATATTAATATAGTTTGCCTGTTTTAATCTCTATTTGTTCAACTAAGGTCTTGTTGTAGTTGATTGAAGGGCCCTCAATTAGTTGTGCCTATTTAGTATGTATCTACTCGGGAGAGAGTGCATATTTAGGTAATTTTTGAACAACACCACTCCCAGAGTATAGGAGGGATCCATAACTGAGGGTTTAAATGTGGGATTATGGATAACGAAACCTTGGGTGGAATCTAAGTGAGCTGTAATAAAATCTAGCTAGCGTAACTCGGGAGAGTGCGTCTAGTATATTTTCGTAATTACTCGGGAAGAGATTTACGGTAACAAGAGTGCTCAGGATTGATAAAGACGATTAGGCAAAACTATATGAAACATAACAGGAAGGGATTCCATCAACAGGGGAAATCACAACCTTAGATCCTTCTCTTGTTTGTTTACAACCCAATCATAGTTAGCTTTTAGTTTAATTACTTTTATTCAGTTATAGTTAGTAAAACATCAACCATTGTTATTCAAAATATCTGGGAAGTTGATTACGAAGAATTCAATGAGTCTAACAACAGTAATTGATAGGCAAATTCCTTGTGAGATTCGACTCTGGGCTAACTACTCAAATTATATTTACAACGTCCGCTTAGTCCTTTTATAAGGCCTAGTTGGGCGTGATCACATACTAAGCTAGCGTTTGGCCATAGATTCCCAAATTTGTTTTGAAAAATCTGATTTGGGTGAAGTTTGGTTTGAAGATGAAAATGTATTTGGACATACGTTTTTCAAAACATATTTCCTAACTTTATTTTGGGAAAACATGTATAAAATTCCCAAGTTTTGGGATTTTGGCCCAAAATCAACAATTGGGGTGATTTTGGGATTTGAAGTTTGAGATTTGGGATTTTGCCAAAATGTGGGCAAAATTTATGGCCAAACATGAGTTTGCCAAATAAATCCCAAATTTATTTTGGCAAAACTCATGGCCAAACGGGTCTAAGTTTTGTTCATTTAGCATCACTTGTCAATAAATTAATTAGACAGGTTGACGGTTGAAGTACCAAAAATTGTTCGTTAATTAAAACGCGTGAAAAATTTAACATGATAAGTAGAGATTATAAAAAAAAAACTATCTATTTATATATAATAGGAGAAGTAAATAAATGTTAGAATGACAAATGGCATAATATTAAATTGACACATGTAACTTTTTTGGACAATTCTCCAACTTTGTTGGAAATTCAAATCTATTTAAAAAAATGTAAAGACACGTTCTTTTTTTTCCTTTAAAATTCAATATTTCAATAAATTTTTAAAAAATAACTGCTCATACATGACACAAATAAAAGACACGTTTTTTCTATCTCTAGAAAGGAAAATTGATTAAATTAAATTAAATCTATTTATATATAATAGGAGAAGCAAAGAAATGTTAGAATGACAAGTGTCATAATATTAATACATGTAACTTTTTTGGACAATTCTCTAACTTTGTTGGAAATTCAAATCTATTTAAAAAAATGTAAAGACACGTTTTTTTCTTCAAAATACAATATTTCAGTAAATTTTTAAAAAATAATTGCTCATACATGGCACAAATAAAGGACACGTTTTTTCTATCTCTAGAAAGGAAAATTGATTAAATTAAATTAAATTAAAAGAAAGAAACCCCCCATGATCCTATGAAATTGCAAAATCAAGCGACAAAAAGGATAACACAATGAAAACTGTTGCAGAGATCAGTTTCTCTTCTCTTCTTACCAAAAGTTTAAAACTCATTTAATTTTATCAAATTATGACTATATCGTAGAACCATAGATTGTTCTACAATTTCCATTGATATGAATGGCAGTACATTTGTAAGATCCAAAACAATGCCGATGATAGATTGCGAAATAAGGCGACCCAATTGGTGGTTATAGAATACAAAACATGCTTCACAGCAACAATGGGAACTAGGTCGCATTTAGCATGTATGGAAATTTTCATTATTGACATCGATTCGATCAAGTTCGTTCACTCTCCCTTCTTCTTCTTCTATTTTCGCTTCTTCTCCAACTCCTCCCACAAGAGATGTCGATTTTTGCTCCAATTTTGGTAACCTTCCAGCCTATTTCACCTGGTACAATCCTTATTCTCTTAATCTTACCTTACATATATGATTATAAGTTTACCTTTTAAGTGTGAGTTGGGATAATGGAATGTGTGCATTATTTTCTATGTTGTTTATGTATTTCTTTTGCACATAAGTTTACCTTCTGTAATGTGGGTTTAAAATATAAAGAGTATCAAGTGATCTATGCAATTCATAGGTATACAGAAAAATTTGCAAAAGTGAGCCAAATGTGTTGGAAATAATGTAGTTATGTGGTAATTGGTGGATTAACTTCATAATATGTAGTTACAAAAGTTACCTGTTTTACTTTTGTAACAGTTTTATGTGTTCGTGCACTCACTGATTTCTTTATTTTGCAGAAGAATTCGATGCATAGTTGCATACATCAGTAAGGGGAAAAGTTTCAGTCTTTGGAGGTATGCTTTCAGTCGTTTACATATTTTATCTTTTTTCCAATCTATTTATAGGTAAAGTTTCAAAATCTTCAGATATAGTTATTAGCTTCTGTTATTCCTGAAGAGTATATCAAGGTCTTTGAATTTTTATTGCACGGTCAAGTGCTCAATGATATGTCCTCAAAACCATGAAAATTCATTTGCTGAGCTCGAAATACATTAAATTCAGACTACTAAATTGATTGCTTGAACTACAAACTGTTTTTGCCTAATACCTGATATTCGATGAATTTTGTACTATATTTACCAAACTGAGATATAACACATTGGTAATGAGTTTTCAATAACGCCTTCAAATATAGGTAAATATGAAATCCCTACAGACGGTTGGATCGGAATTTTATTAGCTTGAATTATGTTGGAGCTCCTAATAAGAACCAGCGAGGACTGGATAAAAAAATAATCTCTCAATCACCAGGAATTTTATTGTTCAGTTGCCATATATTCGTTCTGATTTGTATATAAGGTATTTTGGGGAATATTGGCCATATGTTGATTTTATAACTTGAACAATATTAAAATTTAAATCTGACGGTGGATTTTATAACTTGGACAACATTTAAAATACAATTAAAAGTGCAGCTACACTCGTGGAATCTAATCTCATCGAGCGCCCTATTTTAAGACGGGGTTTTCATTCCTCTTTTGTACTAATGAGGTCACATTTATGTCCTTCTTGAGAGCAAAAATGAAGTGTTTCAACATTTGTGTTACCAAGATGCGTCTCAGCTTTATGATCTTATATCGAGCCTTGGAATTGCACATGAAGAAAAAAAAACGAATGAAACACAAAATTGAGAAGAAAAAATATTGTGATGCCAATTCCTATGATGTGAATAATGATTCCTTTGATCTTGGGTCATATACATCTGAGTTATCCCTTAATTTGATCTCTTATCTAATGCATTCTGAAAGAAAGAGAAACAAGTCAAAACTTGGTTCCAATGAGAAGTTTATAATTTAAATACGAAAACTGTTGAACACAACGGGCATCTGTCGAGGAGTATATTTGCTTATGTGAGGGTTGTGAACAATGACAAGAGACCATAAAAGAGTTCTAGATTGGCATCAGTACAAAACCAAGGTAGTGACAATAAACAGCCCGCAGATACTAAAGAGACCAAAAAGAACATGCAACAACCCGCAGATGCTAAAGAGACCAAAAGGAACATCCTTGCAAGGGGTTTAGAGTTAACGTGGTGAGTATTTTTTTTGCAAATTTATGTCGCTTTGTCATTTTATTCCTTCTATTGAAGTTTTAAAAAGTCTTTAAGATCTGCCATTATCAACTCTAAGTATAGCTGGTTCTTATTTATATTTGATTGTCGCAATTGCTTATTTGGATGTGTTTTTGGCTCGGTCTATTTTCGTCTTCTTGAGCCGAGGGTCTTTTGGAAATAACTTATCTACTCCTTAAAGGTAGGGATAAGGTCTGCATACACTCTATTTTGTATATTAATTTATCCATATATGGAAATTACAAAAATAATTATTCATTTATGTGAATTGGCAGGTTCTACTTCTTAAATTAATACAAGAACGATGTATTATACAAACATTGTGAATGCAAGAAGAGACTCATGTGAAGATCGTGGTAACAAGGTAAGAAACAAAAAAAGATTCTTTAGACCGATTTTAACTATATTCCATAAAATTCTTCGAACCTATGATTTCCGCTATACATTACAAGTATTTATACGTGGAATTGACAAGTACTACTATGAAGAATTGTGAAATATGATTGCAAACATGACGTGTGAGCTTTCCTTCATAAAAGCTTGAAACATAAAACACTGTCTATATTTTAATAGTTGGTTCGCTGCTGGAAATAGAACAATCCTTAAGATGCATACGATTGATCTAAATGGGAATGAGGACAAAAGCAGTATTTCATACAATCCCAATAATGACTTACACTCTAAGTTTAAGTAGGGAACATCCTTTAAATTCAGACTCAACTTCATATACTAAAAACTCAAAAAATACCAATATTGTACAAGCAGAGGAAAACAAATAACATAAAATGGCCTCATTTCAAATCATGGTTGATGTTTTATATGCGGAAAAAAAAAGATGGATTGAATCGCTAAATTATGAAGTGGTGTGATAGTGTTATGGTAAATAAGATTGTTTGGCCAAAAAATTTGACTGCACAACCGTAGAAATAGGTGAGAAAGAGGTTGGTGAGTATGAAATCACCGAATAGGTAGTGGTCTAGATTAAATTGTGTATGTGCAGAGGAATTTACAATTTTAGCGTGTCTTTGTATGAAGAAAAGGTTTGTGTGTCTCGCGTGAGGTTTCATTCATAAAAGCTTGAAACATAAAACTCTCTCTATATTTTAATAGTTGGTTCGCTGCTGGAAATAGAACAAATCTTAAGATGCATGCGATTGATCTAAATGGGAATGAGTACAAAAGTAGTATTTCATACAATCCCAATGTTGACTTACACTCTAAGTTTAAGTAAGGAACATCCTTTAAATTTAGACTCAACTTCATATCCTACAAACTCAAAAAATACCAATATTGTACAAGCAGATGAAAACAAATAACATAAAATGGCCTCATTTCAAATCATGGTTGATGTTTTATATGCGAAAAAAATAGATGGATCGAATCGCTAAATTATGAAGTGGCGTGATAGTGTTATGGTAAATAAGATTGTTTGGCCAAAATATTTGACTGCACAACCGTAGAAATAGGTGAGAAAGAGGTTGATGAGTATGAAATCACCAAATAGGCAATGGTCTAGATTAAATTGTGTATGTGCAGAGGAATTTACAATTTTAGCGTGTCTCCGTATGAAGAAAAAGTTTGCGTAGTGTTTTCTGCATTGGTTGTGTGTGCATATGAATGCGATAGTGAATGTGTGGAGTCTTTGAGGTCGTTCTGTGATGTCCGAAGTAAGTTGAAAATTTAAACAAGTAGAAGAAAAATTGGCATTATAATGCTCCAAGTAGTTTTATTTAAAAAAATATAAAACTAATAAGATGTTACTATATAAACCAACCAGTCAACCCTCATAGCAGTTATATGCATCTATGAAGATTTTTCGGGGATCGCACATACCTGGTTTGTGAGATACAAGGATGAAGATGAATTAGTGGCTATAAGAGGCTCACCAAGATATGTTGGGTGGTCTCGAAAGTATTTCAAGTAAGCTCCTCTCATTGTCATTATATACTGCTTTATTTTGAATAGGTTGTGAATGTAAACTTTTGTTCTTAAATTATACTTTTTGGTGTTGTAATTTGACATGTTTTCCTTCAAATAACTTTATTTAGCTTGGATTAAACATTCACTATTTTTTTTATTTTGGGAGGTGGGATTAAACATGAAGTCTTGGTCTTTAAAAACTAGAGCAACATAAAAAATAGGAAAAAGATGATCTTAGAATGATCAGATGAAAATTTGGTTTTTCCAAACTACATGCAATGAGTAATATGCTTTTGGATTGCTCGATGTCATTATTAATTTCTAGCTTGTGGTATTTTAGGATTTTCTCTATTTTGCATGGAGGTTCTTCAAAATGTCAATTGATAAAAAGGAATAATTAGCATCAATTAATTAAATATAACTATGTTCTGCAAGATGACCAATATTATTGAAGGCAGGATAAAAAAAAATATATCCAATTATATTTGTTGAACCACTCACATGATAATGAATAATCATTTTATTTTCTCTTACAGACCATCATAGAAGCAATGCTAAAAAATGTAACCGTACAAATTTGTTCTCAAATGAATGTACCAACAGGTTTTGATTAATGGATCACACTCATATTATAAATTTATGAGTGTCCTTCTTTTCAAATAAATAACAAAAAAATTTATATGACATGTGGATGTTATCAGCATGTGTTATACGATTATTTGGGTTAGAAGCTGATTTTGAAGTTTTTAATTTGTACATAAGGTTGAGCAACACAATCTTGAGGGAACAAATCCTCAACAAATGGTTATCGCCATGCCAAACTGTACATGCATAACAAGTGCATAGCAAGTTTGCTGTCGGAGGTTACATTGCGTCGACTCAACCGACCAACTATGTTGCTCGGACTCTCCGAAAATGTGGCCGGGTACGTGTCGAATTCTCCAAAAGTGGTATTTTTTTGAAGGATCTGACACGGGTGCGGCTGCATTTTGGAGATCGCGCAACATAGCCGACCAATGTCAATAATATCTAGATACTTTGAATTGGAGATCTGCAGTTTTGGATAGATGAATAATATTTCTATAGTTGCTTTGAAAAAATTGAAGAAGTGCTAAAGTTTCTGAAATACATTATTGTTGCTAAGTGTTTTAATATTTAAAATTGTGTCTTAGGGAGAAGAATAAATTTTTTAAAGTGTTGTGAGAATTGGTAAGTATTTACTGTTGTCATTTACTTTGGATTGGTTTTCTACGGAGTGTTATGTAGGTTTATTTGAGGTAAATAAATATTACTGTCACGACCCCAAATCCTAACCGGTCGTGATGGCGCCTATCGTGGAACTAGGCTAGACAACACTCACAACTTTCACATTTTTCTTTTCAAATATCTCAATTTATTTTCAGCAATTCATAACACGCATATAACTTTCGAAATCTTTTAAACAAAATAATTAAGCTAACAGTCTACAACCGTCCCCAAGACCCGGAATCAACATGTCACGAGCATCTACGAAATAAACTAACTCTGCTATTGTCATAGACAAAGTCTAGGAATAATATACTAATACTAAATAAGGAAGGGAAATGAAGAAGTTGTGGACGCTAGACAGCTACCTCGAAATCCCGTAAGCTGCTGATAACGAACTCGGACGACTACCGCTCCGAATTAATACCTGGATCTGCACACAGAGGTGCATGGAGTAATGATGGTACGCCAACTCAGCAGTAATGAAAATAAATCACAGTCTGAGAAATAAGAAACACATAGTACAGATACACCAATTCACCAAATCAGTAAATCACCAAGTCACCATAAGTATTCATCAAGTACATAAGTTCAAAAACCAATTTTCAGAAATCCTTTGAAATAAGTATAATTTCAATATATCTCAGTAAAACTCTCAGTAAAAATCAGTTTGAAAAGCGAAGTGAATCGTAGTCAAAAACTCAGTAAATTTTTTATAAATCTGCCCCTTGGACCATAATCATTTATCATAACAATCTTAGTATCAGCCCATCAGGCAACCTCACAGTCACTCAGTATCAGCCCATTAGGCAACCTCACAGTCACTCAATATCAGCCCCGCGGGCATCGCTCAGTAGGTACCTGCGCTCACTGGGGGTGTGTACAGACTCCGGAGGGGCTCCTACAGCCCAAGCGCTATAACAAGCCACAACATGGCATAAATCACACACAATATTGGCCCGCAACCTCTCTCATATCACAACATCCTCACAATATTGGCCCGCAACCTCACTCAGTCAGACACTCTGAACATGCCCTTCATGCCATAAATATACCGGGTTCTTGACCCAAAAACAATGTTTTATTTTCAATAAATAGTATCAAAATACTCTGAGTGTCAAAATAATTATCAAGAAAAGATTGAGTGAAAATCATAACATATCAAGTGAGAAAAATAGTAAAATTAACCCTCAAGGGGTAAACAGATCGGCCATAGGCCCCAAACATGGCTTACATCCCAAATTATATCAAATATATATCAATACTATTAAGCATAGGCTTTAAAATCGGTTTCACAACTCAATAGTTGCCTAAATAGGGAATATATTTCCAAAGTTCCAATCTTTGCATCCCAAAACCCGTGAAAGGGTGCAGAGTCCGGGTTTTCATACCCTCAGGACAAGATTTAAAGACATTACTTACCTCAAGCTAGCCCGAAAGTTATTCCGCAATACGCTTGTCTTTCGAACCAACTTTCGGATGCTCCAAATCTACCAAGTTCAGATTTTTATCATCAAATTATGCTTAAGGAATGAATTCCAATTGAAAAATATCGATTTTAACTCAAAACCCGAAATTTGCTAAAACCCGACCCCGGGCCCGCATCTCGAAACTCGACAAATTTGATACCAAAATGTTATTCATCATCTCACGAATCCGTACATATAAAGAACGCTAAAATCGGAGTTCGTTTGACCCCTCAAATCGATCCTAAAGGTCTCATAATCTCAAGCCCTAACCCCACTTTTTTTTACTGATTTTCATGAATTAAACACTGAGATTATGTTCCTTAATCACCTATAATCAAGTTTTAAGGTCCAAAACACTTACCTTTATGATGAACACTGATTTTCCCTCTTCAAAATGCATCCTCTTGCCCTTCGCGATCGCGGTCAACCATCCGCGTTCGCACTGACCAACCCCCTAGTCCCGTCGCGATCGCATCCCCAGGCCCGCGATCACATATAATAAACGGCCTGGGGTCCCTCAAAATGCAAATACACTCCGCGATCGCCAGGGATACTACGCGACCGCACTGCCTAGTTGACCAAACCTCTGCGATCGCAGAGAGTAATTTCCTTGCTCCCCTAACTTGCACTACGCGATCGCGGTTCCCCCTACGCGATCGCAGTGAAGGTTTCTCTGCTGCATAAAAACCAGAAAAACAACACTTCTTTGTAAAGCAAAAATGCCCGTTAACCACCCGAAATCAATCCCGAGCCCCTCGGGACCCAAACCAAATTTACCAATACATCATAAATGATCATTCAAACTTAGTTGAACTCTCAAAACACTAAATATAACCTCAAAACACCAAAATCACATCGGATTCAAGCGTAAGAACTTTCAAATTTCTAAAATCCACCAACGATGCCGAAACTATCCAAAACAACTTCGATTGACCTGGAATTTTGCAGACATATCCAAAATGACATTACGAACCTGTTTCAACTTCCGGAATTCGATTCCGACCCCCATAGCCTATTTTTCACTACCGACCAAAAATCACTAAAAACTAACTTTCGCCAATTCAAGCCTAATTCTACACCGGACATCACAAAATTATTCCGAACACACTCCTAAGTCCCAAATCACCTAACGAAACTATCCGAGCCATAAAATCCGCATTCCGAGGTCGTTTACCAATAAGTCAACTCCCAGTTGACTTTTCCAACTTTAAGGCTATTTTAAGAGACTAAGTGTCTCAACTCTCATTACAACCAGTCTGAACCCGAACCACCCGACTCCAACACATCATAAACAACTAAACAATGCATAACAAGGTAGAAATAGGAATAACAGTGCAAATTCTACGGAACGACCGACCGAGTCGTTACAATTACGCACTGGTGTTTATATGCAACAACTGATTGTATATGATAAACTAATTATCAACAATATACCAAAATAATATATCCATTAAACTCATTTATTTTCCATCATTTTTCTAAATCACAGTCCTTCCTTTGTACTTGAAATAACACAGTTGAAGGCCAATAATTATGACTATTCTTGAAAGATTTCCTTCACAATATGAAGAATGCATGGAGCTTCTCAAAATAGTTTTGCATTCAAAGGTTAATTTAATTTTATACAAATATAAAGTTCATGGCTTGCATGCAATATATAAAGTAAAGTAGCTTATAAAGTACAATTATGGCGGCAAGAAACTCCAACAATAGAGTAGTGAAAATAACAATATTGGTAAAATAGGAATTTTGGTAAAATTACTTTTATTTAATATTATCCGTGCATCGCACGGGTAGGTATACTAATAAAAACTAAAATGAACATCAAAATTATGCCCCGCTAATAAAAGTTGTGACTAGTTTTTTCATTTTTTGTAAAGAGCTCTCAAATGTAGACAAAATTTAAGTGACCTCAAATGATCCTATTTGCCCAAATCTCCCCATAACTTTTGGAAATTTTACATACGGATATTCCCCCCCCCCTTCCTATACGCCCCTCTCCCCCCTTCATTTACGCTCTTTTGGGCGACAACTTTCTCTCCACATAGACAGGTAGACTTAAGCGATTAGACATAAATTTAGACGAAATTTAAAAAAGTAAGTTTTCGAAGATGAGCTGAATGAAATTTACAATTGTGTTTGAACATATATTTTATTTGAAAAGAATTTAAAGTTATGTGAGTAGAAAACTTCAAAATCTACTATAGATTTTTTTTTATAATTTTTTTTAAAAATAAGCAAAATCTATAAACAAATAGATATTTGAAAACAAAATTTGAAAAATGACTTCCAAATTTTATGGCCAGACGAGAACTTAAAAAGTTCCAAATGTGGAACCCATTTTGGACTCCAAGATTTGAGGGTCAAAATTCTGCATCTTTAGCATAGTACTACTACACAACTTAAACATGCTGTTTTTTTCTTCTTCTTCTTCTTGTTCTTTTTTTTTTCTGTTGGCATTTTCATTTTGCTTCCTTGTTTAAAAAGGGATAAAAAATAATACAACAATAACAAATTCAGTACAATCTTACAAGTGGGGTTTCATGAGGGTGGAAGGTGGATTATACGCAGACTTTATCCCTACATTGAGGATAGAGAGGTTGTTGATCAAAAATACAAAAACTAAAAATAGAAAATAAAGATACAACCTCAAAATCAAGTCGTTTTATTTTTACATTATTATGAGCAAAAGAACGAAAAAAATAATATTTACGAGCAAAATTCGCTCGTGACTCATAATATAATCTCGCGTCTATCGTAGCTCATTAAATTAGTTTACACTAAAATTATTCATTTATCTTTGTTGGAACTCATCCTTTTTAACAAGACAAGATACTTGCTAGCAAGAATAATCATTTTTACCCTTATGTTAGTAATGTTCATAAACATTAGCAATGATGTTGTATGATGAATGAGATGCCTCCCCCTTTAAATTTAAAACTGTATTTGATTATAACAATTATTCTTATATCAAACAATGTGAATTAGTGTAATAGAAAATTTTTAAAAAGAAAGAAAGAAAGGAAACTTTCTCAAAATTTATCCGCAACCGCTTTGTCGTGTAGCGCTCATAATAAAGGGCTTAAGGCGGGAAAAAGTTCCTCTCTCCAGTACTCTCTGTCTCTCTCACACACGCGCTTACATTCGCTAATCGCTCTCTAAAATCTCAGAAAGCTTCTTAGGGTTTCTGATTCACCTCGCAATGGCGGACTCCACCGAGACGGAGGCGATAAGAGTAATCTCCCGAATTGGGAAACAATTGGGTGCATACAAAACTTGCCCCAATAAAGATACTCTAGTGAACTTATTAAAAGTAAGACCTTACCATCAACTACCTTTACTTGTTTCTCCAATTTTTGGACATGCTTTATTGATATTCTTTACCTGTTAATCTGTTATTTCTAACACTAATATATTTTAATTTTTTAAGTAATTTATCGTTTGATGCTCTAATTCTTACATGCCTTGCCATTGCGACTGAAGATATTATAATTTTGGTTCCATTTGCTCCACTCTAGTATTTATCAAAGACTTTTTTTTTTCTTTTCAATTCTGTTATTGCTTATTGTGTTGGCAATTTTTGCTCTTTTTTCACTACCTTCTCTTCTTTTTCGGAGCTTAGTAAGTTTGTTAAGGAATTTTTTTTTGACATAGAAATCTATCATCTGAATTAGCTGTAAGTTCTTTTTTTTTTTGTTGTTATTTCTAAAATCAGCTTCTTATTTTGAGAAGTGTTTTTCTCAAAAGAAATTACTCTCGATGAGAAGCAATTTATATTTGACTACTTAATTTGAAAGACACTGTTGAGCATCAATTATTGTTTGGCCAAAAAAGCGCTTTTAAGCATTTAAAAAAAAAAGTGCTTTCACGGATAAGTTATTTTTTCATGCTTCTCAAAAACTGCTTCTGCTTCTGCTCAAAAACATTTTCTTTTCCTTTTTTAAAAGCTTGGCCAAACAACTCAACTTTTGAAAAAAGTACTTCTGGCCCAAAAGAAGCTTGACCAAACATGCTATTAGTTCTTGTATTTTTAAATGATATCATGTAGTATGAAGGAACATACCTATAATTCACTTCTCAACTAGTACTAGTGAGGTTCACATTCTGTGGTGGAAGCAAATGCGATTGTAAATGGAGTACAGAGTCTGATGTGCTTTTGGGCTCTTTAGAAATGTATATATACTTTCTAGGGTTAAGGAAATGTGACAGCCTCTTGGGGCATTTGTAAATAAAATAAAATACTTATAAAAGGAAAAGAAAAATAAGTATTGTTACCCCAAGAGTGTTGGCTCAGTGCTAAGGGCACAATGTGGAATGTGACTGCAAGGCACAAGTCATGATTTGGACCTTGCTGCTGCAATGCTTTGTATTTAAGTGGGAGCAGGGTAAAGGCATACTTGCCTTAGTTTCGAACACGTTGCCAACTGGGGTTGAGCCAGCTAACTCACAGGGGAATTTTGGTTATAATAAAAGTATGATTGTTAGCATCTGGATGAAGTTTTCTTGGCCTTTGAGAATTACTATGCTTTGTCTTCTCAGATGCCATATTACTCTCTAGTTCTTTGCATGACATGAGCTGTTTCTGCTGCAGCAAGCCAATCGTGCTTTTGCAGGGTTAAAGCAGTCCGAATCACTGAAGGCTGTCATTAAACCCTTGAGCAGTTCTCTTGTTAAACATAGTTTACTTCTTCACAAGGACAAAGATATCAGACTTCTGGTTGGCATCTGCTTCTGCGAAATTATCCGTGTCTTGGCACCAGACCCCGAATTTACTGATGCAGTTTCTAGGGTAAATTCTGATTTTGTGCAATTGTTTCTGTTATATGGTCCCCTCCGTGCTACTTTCTTCTTCATCCTCTCCCTTTTAGTAATAGTCCGTAATACTGTCAATGCAATTGCTGACTTTCAAATTTAACAGGATATATTTAGACTTCTCGTCAATATCTTCGCAGAGCTTGACGATACCAAGAATCCTTACTTCAGCATGAGGGTACAGCTGTTAGAGACTGTTGCAAAACTGAGGTTTTGTTTGATAATGCTAGATATTGGCTGTGAAGATTTGGTTAAAAAATTGTTCAAAAACTTTTTTGCTGTCTTGAGGTGAAATTCTTTTTTTCTTTATTATTAGTCCTTTTTCCTGATTGATTCTGAGGGCTTTGATGCCCCCTTCCCCTTTGCTCATCTTTTAAACTCCTTGATTTGTCTAGTAGTTGAAATGCTTTGAGAAACAATGCATGAAGAAAACCGGTTAATATAGAAGTGGCTGCAGATGAATATATCTGATGCTAGGAATTTCACCCAAGTCAGGGAATCTCGGGATGCTAAATTGAAATTACATAATTGTTTACCATGTCACGTTCTCATGCTTAATTTTATAGTTCAAATTTCATGCGGTTTACATGGGCACATCTCTTGAAGGTTAGTTTTACTATCTGATGGTGCTAACTTTTTCCTTGTAGGGAACATCACCCTCCAAGTATGGTTTCTGCAGTAGTATCGATAATGTCACAAATTTTGGAGGAGAAGATGAAGGAGCAAATGCAAGAGAAAGAGAGGAGCAGTTCTGAGCTGCTCACTTTTGAAAAAAAAGTTTCTGAGCCCCTTTTGGATGTGGTTTTTCAGAATCTACTGAAAGAAGCAAAGGTAGATATGAAGATCTATAACTTAATAAGATCCAAAGCTAAAAGTGGTTGCTGCATTAGCAGTTTCAGGAGTACTTTCAACTTTGTTTGAGAGAGATGAAAAAATTTCTTTCCTTTATCCCTGTAAAACAGAAATTTTGATCTTCTTTTTGTCCCTTCTCCAAGATGAAATTAGCAGTAGTACCTAGTGCTGTAATCTCTACTCAATGATGTTGTCTTGAAGCCACAAACCAAGTTTTATTTGGTGTCACCTTCTCACTGGAGAACAGTTGGAGGAGGGGTAGGGTGGTAGCTGAAGCTTTGAAGACTGAAGAGGATGTTTATTTTCTGTGTCTTCCTTTCTGAACTTATAAAACTTTAATTAAGGACTTAAGTACTCCTAAGTCTTCAGATTTACTCTGCCTCCATTATAATTTTTTTCCCTCTCTGTTTCCTTTCTCTAGCTAATTTCTTATTCACCTATATATTTTCCATTTCTAAATCAATTTATGTCACCTATTAAGAGCAAATGAAAGTTCATTTAATTCATATAGACCTTTTTTCCAAATTAATATGAATGCTTTCTGATGTTTTGTCCTACAGCAGTGTACAGTTTCTGATGCAGAACATCTTATACCTCTACATAAGTTCATGGATCAATTTTTACACTCTTCTTATCTAAGTAAACCAAGAAAGTAATCTTTTGCCCTGAAGTGGCACTTGTGATAAAGCTATTCATTCACCAACACACACACATATATATGTGTGTGTGTGTAGCCCCTTGGGCTTGATCTAATGGGTTAGGCGCACGTCACTGGTTAGGTAGTGGAGCGGGCCCATTATCCAACAAGTTCTGAATCATGTGCTTTTGGCCCTCGCTTGGGATTTGTGTGTGTGTATGTATGTGTATATATATATATATATATATATATATATATATATATATATAAATATATATTCCTCCGTTCCAATTTATGTGAACCTATTTTCTTTTTAGTCCGTGCCAAAAAAATGACTCATTCCATATTTGGAACAATTTACCTTTGTGCAATGATTTATAGCCACACAATATATATGTGTAGAGGTGGCAAACGGGCGGGTCGGATATGAGCGAGTCAAAACGGATAATTTAGGGAAATGTTACATTATCCGACCCGACCCGTATTTGAGATGGATAAAAACGGGTTTATCCGGCGGATAATATGGATATCCATGATATCCATAGCTTCTTAAATATGATTATTTATGAGAGAATTCCTTGTCTTCCAAACTTGAGGAACTCCAGTTTGAGGCTTTACAATATATATATATTCCTCCGTTTCAATTTATGTGAACCTATTTTCTTTTTAGTCCGTGCCAAAAAAATGACTCATTCCATATTTGGAAACAATTTACCTTTGTGCAATGATTTATAGCCACACAATATATATGTGTAGAGGTGGCAAACGGGCGGGTCGGATATGAGCGAGTCAAAACGGATAATTTAGGGAAAGGATACATTATCCGACCCGATCCGTATTTGAGATGGATAAAAACGGGTTTATCCGGCGGATAATATGGATATCCATGATATCCATAGCTTCTTAAATATGATTACTTATGAGAGAATTCCTTGTCTTCCAAACTTGAGGAACTCCAATTTGAGGCTTTACAAATGTAAAAGTTAAACATTAGGTATCTATTGGTTATCCATTTGGTTAACCATTTTCTAAGTGGATAATATAGTGCTTTATCCATATTCGACCCGTTTTTAAATGGTTCATTATCCAACCCATTTTTTGATGGATAATAATCATTTTGCCACCTCTATATATGTGCCCCATTTTACAACACAAGTTCAAAAGAATTTTTTTTGAATTCTGTGCGTAGTCAAATAGGTTCACATAAATTGAAATGGAGGGAGTATATATTATGTGTGTGTATGTAATATATATCGAATACATAGTTGTTCATATGTGACTCTAGTTCAAAACTATTTTAATTCGATATCTCTGAAGTCCTTACTTTCAATTCGCAAAGACGGTTTTAAGAAAATGAATAACAGTTGTTTGTAGACCGCGGTGCTGTGGCTGTTCATTTCTTACAACTGAGTGTCTGTGACCTAACTTCATGTTTGTGAGCTTGCTCATATTGCCTGTCCTAAGCCCAAATACGGGAGTAGGGTTGTGAAAGATAGGGTAGGATGGAAGAAAAAGATCCTTACAGGTGATACCATTTAGTTGGGGTTTAGTTTTAGTCACGTTGATACATTTACTTTATGTCCAATGTTCATTAAGAGTAAGTTTTGTTAGAGATTTCTATTCCAATAGAAAAAATAGATAACTTGTAGTGATAGAGAACCTAAATTTTAAAATATTGGATTAAGATGGGTTTAATGGAGCTATATGGATAGCAAGGATATGTATGGTTGGCTACTGCTAGCTTGGAATTGAGAAAATTGTTATCGTTGTTGTTTGAGTGTCTGTCACCTGCACGGACACTGGTTCTATATCCATGATGATTAAAGTCGACACCCTTCTACTGTTTTGGATGTCTGGAAATTACTATCCGCCAAGTTATGAGTCTATAGTTGCAGTTCCCCTCCCTTAGGTTCACAGCCAACGAAAAGTTTTTGTTTGTAGGTAAATGTTTTGCATAAAGTTTCTGCTACAGTCTTAGAAGTTATGGCTTTTAATCTCTCTTTTTTTCTTTTTGGTTGCATTAGTGATGATATGGATGCTGATATGCTTTAGATTAGTATACATTTCCTTGGGGCTAATGGAGACTTGTCATTTGCTCAACTTTTTCCTCTGGGTGTTTGGGGAGAAGTGAAAAAGACATCTTCTTTTTGTCCAAGAATACCTATTTATTTGACTGTAGAAAGTTGTAGTACATGTTTTGGCTGTGGAGCAGGGCTAGTCTGTTTTGTTTAGATGTGGTGCAAAGGATGAAAATACGGGTTGGAGGATTCATCAACGTATGAACATTAGTAATGCCCCAAACTGACCATTTAATATTGAACTTATCATCCTTTAATTTTGGGTGCAGAATCATCTATTTAAATCGAACCTTCTGACTTACTCGTCAAAATGCAGGAGTAGTAGTACATGTTATCTGAAGTTGGTCATAGACTTGTTCTTTTAAGCTTACTTCCGGTTATGGCTTTGAAAAATTACCTTCTTCCATGTCATGCTAAGTGTTTTTGTCATTGATGGTGGATACATATATATATATTATATGTTGCAAGTTTATAGTGATGTACAATATAGGAACTTTATACACTTACTAACTGGTGCTTGTTTGGCTTAGATGAAATTGGTTGACATATCTCTCTTAGTTTTGCAATTCATTTTTTCCTGTTATGAAATTGTTGTGTACTTGTGTTTAAAAACTGGAATCATTTTTTAACTTCTGTTCCAGGGTGCATCTCGTGCGTCTCACCAGCTTGCCGTCTCTGTCATTGAAAATGGCAGTGAGAAGATTGAAGATATCATTTCAAGGTTTTTAAGGTCTTGCATACTCAACAGAGATGCTGTGCAGAGTGAGATCAAGGAATACTACCATGATATTATATATGAAATCTTTCAGTGTGCTCCTCAAATGCTTCTTTCTGTCATACCTAGCTTGATGCACGAATTATTGGTGTGTGATTCTTCTGCTTTTTAGTCTATTATTGTATGAAAGTGTGCTTTAGTTGTCTGGGCCGATGAATGCTAAAATAAATTTTGATAGTAATGTCTTCCTCATTTTCTCATATTACTGTTGTTAAAATTCTTCCATTGAAGTTGGTTATTTTGCCCACTTTATTGCTCAAACTAGAAATGTAACTCTCTTTGCAGACAGATCAAGTGGATGTTCGGATAAAAACTCTTGGCTTGATGAAAAGGATCTTTTCCTTGCCCGGAAACCATTTTGCGCAGGATTATCACCAGCTTTTTGTAGAATTCTTAAATAGATCTTGTGATAAGTCTGCTGAAGTGAGACTCATTACACTTTCATGTGCTAAAGCTTTCTACATGACCAATCCGTCTGCAAAAGAATCACTTAAAGTTCTTGGTAAGATGTCAAAACTTGAAAGCCCTTTGTTTTCATTTCTTTTTTGTCTTTCAGAATGCCTTAATGTTGGTCTTCTAATTCAGCATTACATCTCATGTTTTAACTCTTGTGAACCGAGAAGCCGCTCTTCAAGATCGACTTTTGGATTCTGATGACAGAGTGAGATCAGAGGCAGTTACTGTGATGTGTGACTTGGCAAGACATAAGCTAAAATCTATTCCCTCTGAACTAATTACACTTGTCACAGAACGAATGAGAGATAAAAAGGTTATGGTGATTGAACAGCTTCCATAAGACAGAATTGCTTTTTGTGCATTTCTTAAAAAGAACTCTGATTGTGCTTTCTGATATTTGTTTTTTTTGCCTCTTTTTTCCATCTAAATATATAGGTGTCTGTCAGAAAGAAAGCATTGAAAAAGTTGTTAGAACTGTATCAGGAATATTGCACACAATGTGCTGCTGCAATCATGGATTTTAGTGATCATTTTGAACAGATTCCATGTAAAATTTTGATGCTATGCTATGACAGAGACTGTAAGGAGTTCAAGTATGCCTATTTCATGATGTGACCGTTCTAAATAGATGCATGTTCTAGTTGATGGAGATCTAATTATGTTTCATCTGATGCACAGGCCTCAGCGAATGGAGATTGTGCTAGCTGACTCTCTGTTTCCCGGTTCTCTTTCGGTTGAGGATAGAACCAGGCATTGGGTCTTCATGTTCTCACTTTTTACGCCTTGTCATCTGAAGGCTTTGAATGCAATTTTGTCTCAAAAGCTGAGGTACTTTGGTGAAATTTGGATTTCTTTAACTTCTAAGCTCTGCTTTGCTTCTTTTGCTTGAATTCATGGGGTGATGTGCTTCCAGGTTGCGAAATGAATTGCAAGTGTACTTAACTCTCTGCAACAAAGACAAGGTATCTCAAATAATTGCCAATTGTTAATTGTTTATGATAAGTCTCTTTGTTCTTCACTGTATAGGAGAAAATTGAATTCATTAAAGCTGAAGCAATAGGTGTTTTAATGTTATAATTACTGGATTGTTCGAAATTCCAAATTCCAGATACGAGTACCTCTTGAACTTTGGGATGCCTTTTCTTTTTGCTGAAGCCTTTCTGGTTTAGCCCAGAATGCCTGTCTGATGGCATTAACTACCCCACTTGTTTCTAATTCTTGGTAGCTGATGTTGGCAAGACAGACTGCTGTGTTATTTATGAAGAAATTCCAATTTGCAGAGAATGGTGGTCCTCCCACATGATTTTCTCACTTCATTTTGTGTAGTAATTTTGCATTGGTTTTCTATCTTTATCCTCCAGGAGGAAGTCTCTGAAGAGGTAGAAAAGAAGATGAAAATGTCCATTGTGAAAATGTCAGCATCTTTTGAGGATACTACCAAAGCACAAGACTGCTTTCGTAAACTGGATATGGTGAAAGACAGTCGAATATTTGATCTGTTAGGAAAGCTGTTAAATGAACAGAAAACTGAAGATGCTCAAACCACCAGGGTGAGCTTGTTTTACCTTCAGTTTTTCTTTCTTACTGTTTTTCACTTTCAACCTGGATATAGAGTGGATTTCTTTTTATCAAAATTTCTACCATTGAGCAAGATGCCTTTAGAGTTTCTAATGAGTTCTTGCTCAAGTAATCTCAGGATTATATTTTTTAAACCTTCCAGCGGCTTTTATAATTTCTTGGATTCAATCCCCCAATAAATTGCATTAAATTTTTGTGGTGTCTAGAACTGAGAATAACCAGGAAGCAGGGCAAGCGGTTGGGCCTCTTGAGTGGTTTTTCTTGGATGAGCTTGGCTTTCAAGGAGCCCTAAGTGGCTCAACAAACTGAAAATTATGATTTAACGAAAGGAAAAAAAGCTAAACAGGCCAAGGAGTGTGCCTGGAGTAATGAGAGTAGACTAATGTTAATGACCTTAATGTATCAAATAGCAATGGAAAAAATGATTCCTAGGCTTAACAGACTGAAATGTGGGCTTGGAATAGAGTGAGAATGCTTAACAAAATAAGGATTGTGATTGGATCCCTGGTTTTGGTCAGTATAAGGAAGAAGGTTTTCTGGAGAGAAGCTTGAAAACATTTCAGGATAGGTGTATGCCTAAGCTTATGTGTGAAAAAGACCAACCTTTTGGTTTCTTTGGGGTTTCAGGCTATAAGATTGTACAGTGGCAACAGCCTTGCTAGAACTTCAATGTGATTTCCTTTTTACGAGTAACTCTTGCATATTTCATTTGAAGACATCTTTTTCTTCCCATTCTACATTTACCTATTTTGAGAAAATTTTCTTGCCTTGGAAACTAATCAAAGATAACAGTTTACATTAGCTCTGGTGGTGGGTGGTGGTCTGGAGGCACTGGAACTGAGTGTATTTGACAAGCTTATGGATGAGAGGATCTAGTTATCTAAAGTTAGCTATCTAAAGTTAAATATTTATGTTATATGCGTTTCTGATGCCGAGTAAATTCTTCAATGCATTTGAATTAGTTCCACTCACTTTTAATGAGTCAAAGAGGACTTTCAATTGGGTTAGAGAGGAGTTTACTTTTCATGATTTAAGTAAGAAGCAGAGTGTTTTGTGTGGTCATTCCCCATAATATATCTGCCTTTTGTAACTCTTTGGTTCCGTCTGGACTATATGCACACCTGATTTGGTGTAAGGCAGCAATTTTGGGGCACATACAAGTTCATGATAACATGGTAGTGCAATTTTTTGGTGGATTAATCTAATTTTCCCTCCTTTTATCTTGTTTTCTTCTTTATATTTGAGTTATTGCACCATTATCAATTCCTTGACAAATTTAATGCACAACTTGTCGTCCCTTCGCATTATCCAGGATAATCTTTTCAGAGAGATTGGGGACAAGAATCCGCATGCTGAGTTTCTTCAATTACTCTCTATGAAATGCTCATTCAATCTGTTTGGTTCAGAGCATGTGCGCTTTATTTTAAGTCGTCTTTCAGATGACAGATTTGGAAATAAGCATTTGGAAGACTCTTCTGTTCAACTCCTCTTGGTAAGAGAAATTATTTTAAAAGAAAGAATCCTGAAATTGGTGGATATTAGCAGATTTTTTTCTATTATCATCTTTTGTGCTCCTCACACCCAATATTCCTTAGGAACTTTGGGTAGTAATAGATCGACTGTTTTGCAGATTATGCTTATAATAGTCCAAATTACACTCTAGTCTTTTCTTCCTCTCTTCCTTTTCTGACGGTCAATAGAAATACTGGCATCACTTAATTGAACTAGACTATGAGTCTGAGAAAGTTCTTATTCGAGTTCCACTGATGGTGACATTTAGAAAGTTAAACCTAGCTCTCTATTACTGTACTAGTCACTATGTTAAATGAAAAGGGGGTCATAGACTTCAGACTTTTTTGCTATTTGAGCACGGCAAATGTGAAAAGTTGTCTTTTAAAAAGCTTACCTTTTGTTAGTTATTTTTAGTTGATATTTCACAAATCCATCTGCTGGTGCAATCACTTCTTTGGCATGAAGTTCTCCAGTTTGATAAAGGGCTTTAGGAAACTTAAGCTTTACATGCCACCTTGACCCTATTAATCTCTTTCATTTTGTCTGTTAGATTTTTATTCATATAGTATTTGCATCCGTTTTTGTTCTATGCTATATTTTTGGCTTTCATATTCTTCCCCTTTTTTTGCCAGACTATTCTCAGTGCCTTTCCTTCACTCTTGAGAGGTTTGGAGACAGAATTCCAGCTCTTGTTGTCAAAGGAGATTATCCCATTTAATGAACGGCTGATCCAGATTCTTGCAAAAGAAGGATCCCATATGTTAATCAACCTTGGGTAATTTTTTCACGTTCTAGGTTGTGGTTTGTGCATATTTTTCTATAGAGTGACTGCAGTATGTGGAAGAATGAGTCAAAAGAGACAGTATTAAGCTTCCATTATTTTTTCACATGAATGTGGCATATGGTTTGACAAAAAAGTTTACACGGTTAGGTTGGGAGTAGCTTACTCTTTGGCTCAAGACTGTCGAATTTACTGTATAATGTCCTATATTTAACATTTTCCATTCCGATACCTACTAATCTTGATGATCTGTGTAATTTGTCTGTTATGAGATTGGGCATTACCTCCCTAGGCATTTGTTCTAGAAATTAGCATCTCTTGGCATTAAATATTTCATTTGGTGATTTAGCAAGAGCATGAACTTAAATTAAATTTTACATGCACTGCTTTATATTTTAGTGTCATATTCAAGTGTTAAATTTCTTAAGTTAATCTTCTGATTCTTTTTTAAAGTCTGCCCTTTGGTTGTGTTGTCTTTACTATTCCAAGGAGTGGCCCAGATGCTTCACCATGTTAGCATCACTTCTACTCCTGAAGCAATGGAGTCTTTTCTGTTATTAGCTTCAACCTGGGTGAATCCCTCAGACCATCAGTTTAGCTTCTTTTTTCTTCTTTTCTGTATTTCATTTTGTTAGAGTTCTTCTTGGTGCTATGATTTGATAAGACAGGATTGCAGCTTCTTCCTAATATGTATCATAGCAAACAGTCTTTACCTTCACATAGGAGGATGATGTGGGTTTTCTTCTTACTTGGTTGAAAGACTAGATTGCACATTCTGTACTTGTTTTTACACAAGTTCTTTGGTGGTTGGCTTCTTCTAGAACTCAACCAAGAAATTGCATGCTTTTACATTCCATTTCCCCACCTTTTTTCCGTGTAGAATGTTTAGTTAGCCTCCCTTTTTCCCCGGAAAAGTGGAATGTGTTTCTCCTTGTTGCATATGTTATGCTGCGTCACTACTCTCTTTTTGGTTCTGAGTTAGAGCGGTTGTATTTGCAGTGATATATATTCCTTCTTAGAGAAGGTTTGCTTGGAGGGCAGTCGTGTTCAATCTAAATTGGCTGTTTCTGCAATTGCTGCATTGATGAGCCCTTCAGAGCAGTCCATTTTAATAGAATTATGCAAGGTGGTGAAATCTCATCTTTTTTGCTGTAGTGATGTAAAATGTCTGTTCCTTTCAGAATTTTCTCCGAGTTTGCATGATCTTTTTTTCGTTTTAACTATTGCAATCCAATGGGATCTGACTATAAGCTTCTACTAGCACTGCCATTAGCAAGCAAATCAAATTGAAAAAATTAATAGTACTTCACTTAATTGTTTTGCCTTTGCTTCCTGTCAAACAGTTCATCTGAGCAGTTACTGCTCCTACTACTACTGTTGCAACTGTTGTTACTACTATTACTATCACTACCACAACAAGGCAACAACTACTGCTAATAATAAAAATGATAATTACATTGTCATAATAATCATCAGATGATCAGAAGTCAAAATGATATTGATAATATAAGCATTTGTTATCGGCATCATTATCATTATCACCACTACTACCACCACCACCACCCTAATCATCTCAATCTCTTGGACACCTTGTGGTCATGGTTTTAAGAGGTATGATACAGGTGAGCCTTGAGGTGCATTTTGAGCTGCGGGCATCTATAAAATGCCACGGGCTGCATGTAAAATGCCTCGTTTGCTAGGGTACACGCTACCACTTGTTCTAAGCCCAAAGCTTTGTGCAGTTACTCACTCTTAACTCTGGGTTTTCTCAAGTGATTGACTCAATGTTACAGAGGCTAAAAATTTTGGCTACTTTCTTTAAATTTTTTTTGTAAACTGTTTGTTCATTAAATATGATGAATTTTGAGAAAATTCTGAAAAAAAAAAAACATTTCTTGGTGAAATTTTTTCTTCCACACAAAACCTCAACTTTTTTTTCAAATAAAATGCATGGCCAAAACTTCAACTTTCAAAAATTATTTTTCACTATAACTTCAAAAACTCTTTTTTCAAATTTCAACCAAATCTATGTCCAAACGCTAGCTAAGAAAGTGGAAAATCAGAATAGAAGATGTGAAGTTGATGATGGAAGAGGATGTGCTAATTTTGGTGGTAGTGGCATGAGATAATTATAGTTGAACTTTTCGAGAGATCAATGTCTTTGTTTCATTTTGCATCTAATGCATAGTGTTTTTGGTTTAATGTTTTGACCCCAATAGTTTATAGATTGATACTACATGTCGTCATAAAAAAAAATTGACAGTACATGTTTTATCAGAGATGCGTTTTGCTATAACTGGCTTGAACTATTTGTTCATTTAGCAAAATGGGCTCTGTTATGCTACAATATGCTTTCATATTGGTTGATCCATCATTTTCTCGTTCTTTTCTTTTCTCGAGTCAATTTTAGTTAAATTTTCTACTTTACCATTTTCACTAGCATATTATTTATTTAAACTTTACCTAGTACTGATGGAAACACTGTAAACTGAAAAATTGTGGTGCTTACACCCCTTGCCTTGGGGCTCATGCCTTTGTGCTCGCCTATTACTTGTCATACTTTTTTGTTTGTTTTGTTACTCTGTTATTTTAAACTCCTCTATGGATTGATCCTAAGGTTCTATCTCTTCTGCATTTATTATCTTTCTAGAAACTTGTGGATTCTCTGCATCTGGGGAAGCAGCTTCCAACAGTTTTGCAGTCTTTGGGCTGTCTGGCACAACATTCTGTTTTAGCATTTCAAGCACATGAAGAGGTGGTGACCCGTTATATCATTGAGGAAATATTTCAACTAACTGATGTGAGTTTCCTTTTCTGACTAGTGACTACTTGTTCCCCAAAAAATGGAAAAAATTAAAGAGGAATTGATCAAAGGGGAAAGGCATAATAACTGATAGTACTCCTTTGACCTGTTCACTTTGATATCTGTTAATTTCTGTTTCTTTCCCTACTGAAGTAGATAAAATTTCTTCCTAGTAGGGGGCCATGTTGGAGGATCCAAATTTGTTAGAAAAGGCTTCTTCTGAATGTAGTGGTTCTTGCCAATTAAAGGTGAGTCTCATCCATCTTATTCGAACTCCTTTTCCTCTTTGATTTGGGTTCTACCAGTCTACAGTCCACTTATTGAACTGAATGTCTTTGAACATTTAAAAGCCGTCTACTGATTGATCTGCACTTGCACCTCTTTTAATATATACATCTCCACTTGGGTTCCATCTCTTAAGAATTCACTTGTACTCGCTCTTCATATTGAATAGCTGTACGTATGGATATGCACTTGAGCTTGTCAGAGGTTAATAACAGATCGCCTGACAAATGATATTTATAACTCGCATTTCTACGATGCAACCTACAATTCACATTCCCAAAATGCAATATATAAATCTCATTCCGAAATGCACCAAAAGTAACATAAATGATGATCACTTTAAATAACAAATATATACATCAAAACATGTCTTGTTATAACAATACGTGTTTCACCAACATATAACCTTCTTACACTTTTCCTCTATAGAATTTCATCATTCTGATTCTGTGTTTCTTTCTGATTGGTTTTCAAGTTCCTTGATAACATTTCACATTGCCGGATCATAAACCATGTCAGAAGAGACCCAAGATATTACTAAGACGTCTTTGAGGAATTCAAAGAAAGAGAATTCCCTTTGGATCCAATATAAACTTAGAAAACCATCGAATTCATAGGAAAAAAGGGAGAAAGGACGAGTGCCGGAGATCTATTAAAAAGAATGGGGAAGGAAAGAGAAGGACATGGAGTGTTCAACTAAAGCTTCAATACAATGTTTTTACTCTTCATGCACCAGATTTGTTGGGAAAAAACGCACTTGTAATGCGGTAAATAGCAGGTTACTTGCTATGGATGTGGATATATAAGGTGTGTAAGAGGTTGCTCCCAAAGAAAAGGTGGAAAAGGGATATTTTGTGCAAGTTGAGTGGGGAATGTGTTTCTTTTGTTATACAACAACAACAATAAATTTAGTGTAATCCCACAAGTGGGGTCTAGGGAGGGTAGTGAGTACGCAACCTTACCCCTATCTTGTGCAGGTAGAGAGGCTGTTTCCGATAGACCTTCAGCTCCGAGCAAGCATGCAAAAATCACAACAGTATTTCTTTTGTTATCTGTTCTGTTAAATGTTGTCTACATAATAATTTGAAAATTTCCTCAAAGGGGGTGGCCTAGCTGTCAAAGAGATGGAGTAAACATCTCAATTATTCCTATTTGCTCAAGTCTTGATGGGTAAGTTACCCATCATCTGTGCAAATGGTAGGTGACAAGTTTGTCCAAATACCATCTTCGTAAAAGAAAAAAAAACTTAAATTATCTGAAAATTGTCCTGCATTTAACTGACTGAGCTCATGGATTGGTTTATGTGCTAATAAATTTCGAATCACTGAACTTCAGCCAGGACCCAAAAGATATTAATGCATGATAGTTTAGCTTTATAGTTAGGACTTTGGCTTCTGTTGACTATTCAGTTGATGCAGATTTTTGGGCTCAAGACGCTAGTCCGGAGCTTTTTGCCCCATCAAAGTGCAGCTGTCAGTCGTCCAATCAACTTTTTACTGGATATTATACTTGAAATGCTTCAGAAGGGTGATTTTTATGATGGTAGTATCTCAAGGTAGGGATGATTAATGTCAAAATTTCTAATTAGATGTTTATCAGTATATGAGATTCTGCTTCTTTGTCGACAGTTGTGTAATGTTAGATTCCTGGTGACTTGTGAATGAAAATTTCGTTGTTAGTGGCTTGTACGTTAGCGTGAAAACTTAAGGAATTGGGCACTACCCAATACTAATACAGAAACTGTAAGATAAGTAATGGTCTTACCGATGTCTCCATTTAATGATGTGGAAGAGGGTGAATCTCCATGCTCAAGGACCAACATACTTGTAAGCTGTAAGGCTCTTATATGCTCTGACAATATGTAGTTTAGATTCATGGTTTACCTCCTAGCAGATGTAACCACTTAGGCTGAAAACAATTCTAGCATGGAGTCACTATCCATGTAGCACTGCACAAGATTTAAGGCTATTCAACACTGTATACACTATTTGTTTACGTCTTATTTTATATTATATATTTTTGGACATCCTTGTCGCATAAAATGGACACAAGTAACCTATTCTGGGACACCAAATTGACCTGATAAAATCTAGACTAACTACTTTGGGCCTTAGCGTGACAAATATCACTTCCAGAAATAAAAAGGATAGCCCCAGAATATCGCATAAAACTCCAGCAACTAGCCTAAGCCTCCGTTCTTCTTCGCTTCGTTCTTTCATTTTTTTGTTCCCTTAGGGTGAGTGGGTGTATACTGTATGCAGTCTTCCCCTCGTTTTCTGCAAAGAGACTATTTCCACACCTAGAACTTGTGAACTGTAGGTCTCCAAGGAAGAAACTCTACCATTGTGCGGAGGCTTTCCCTTTTTGCTTGCACTTGCCTACTGGCAAAAAATGTTTGGACCTACTTTACCACTTAGAAGATTCTATGCTGCTTATACTTCAGACAAGCAGAAGGTATTGCAGGTCAATTATGTACTTCCTATAGATAACATGCTTGCAACATTGTAGCTTGTAAGAAAATTTAACAAGAACAAATGAAAGGTGGAAACTAAACGTATTCTCTGTTTCAAAACATTTTTGCTGCAGGTGATATCTTCTTTGTTGCGTTTGTGACACTTGCAATGTCTTATTTATCCGTTATCTTTTTAGCAGTGATTCTGACAAGGCTCATATTAGATTAGCTGCTGCAAAGTCCGTTCTTCAGCTCTCAAGAAGGTGGGATTCACTCATCTCACCACAACTTTTCCGCTGCACGGTTTTGACGGCCAAGGTTAGAAGAGCTCCAGTCTGAAGTAATCCTTTTGTAATTGCTTACAAATTCTAGCAACTCACTGGCCAAAGAGATGCAGAGTTTGAGATTCAACAAGTTTTATATTTGTGAAGGTCTTATCCAGTGCATAATTGATAAGTAACAGTTGGATTATATAATATAGAACCATACCTCTTGTTTACTTCTTGTTCTGGCGTTCTGCGAAGACATTATAAGTTTATAGTTTATTACCTTGTCACCGTTACAATCAGCAGAATTGTGTCATTTTCTCATGTTGTCTTTCTTCTTTATAGTATTGGCCAAGCGTAATGTATGTTGAGGTAGAGTAATGGTTAGTTTAGCAAATAGAATGGATATCTCTTGTAATTTCATTTTTCTGTTAAGAGGACTTTGATGACTGAGAGCCTCGGTTCATAGGAGATAATTCAGTTTCATTTCCTCTAGTTAAACTTGGTGGAGACTGAATGAGAGAAAAGTAATAAAATTTTCAAAAAGGAACAAAAGAAGTTGCTCCCTCCTTTTCAATTTTATGTGTCTTAGTTTAACGGAGTTTAAGAAAGTAAGGAAGACCTTTAGTTTTTGTTGTCTTAAACTAAAGATGTATGTAATGTACCAAGATGTCCTTGAATCTTATGGTTTTAAATATGCCATGTGGAAAGTTGGAGTTAAAGAGTTACTAAATATAGAAAGAGGCATTCTTTTTGAAACAAACTGAAAGTAAGACACATAAATTGAAATGGAGGTAGTAAGAACTAAAGAGTTGATAGTTTTGTCAAGTTAGGGGAGTTCCTACACTGGATGATTTGGACTACTATATGGTGTAAGTTGGGTTTCTTTCTGTGAAAGTATAGCTTCTTAAATTTAGTTGATTAGTGTTGAATTTTCATGTTTGCCTTGTTTTATTTTCTTTTCTGCCATGCTTGACAGAATCAACTTTAGCTAAGGTTGAACGGTCATAAATTTTCCTGATGTTCATTGTAGCAAGAATTTGACCTGATGAATTGAAAGCCTATGTAGATATAAGTTAACATTGATAATAGCTTGCGTTTGAGTTTCACTTTTGTAATATTTGAAGTTTGTGATCCTGGATTCCTATAATTTGGTGATAGGACAATTCTCCTCTAGTACAGAGACTGTTTGTTAAGAAGGTGCAAAAGCTTTTGAAGGAGCATAAGATCCCTTGTAGATATGCATGTGCATTTCCATTTGCTACCACAAACTCTCCAGAAGATCTACAACAAATTGTAGGTTTTTACTAAAATCTTAGTGGTTTGTTTGTTGTCAGATTATTTGCGCTCTCCTGACATAACCCTTTTTTTAGTCTTTGAAGTACATGGAAGAATTTGTACAGGAATATGGAAATATAGCAAGAATAAATCAAATATCTACTATGCCTGGACATGTGACTGGTCTTCCTGTTTACGTAGTGGTTTTCTTGATCCACATCCTAGCTCATGATCCAAATTTTCCCACTGCTGATCACCATGATGCCAACTTCTGTGCTCAGTTTTTCAGGTTAGTGTTTACTCATCAGTTGTGTCTTTAAACATCTCTTCCTTTTCTTACTATCCCTTTGGGGCCAGTCCACTTGTTTTCAGCTTGCAGGCGTTGGTTGATTTTAATTGCTCTGATGGCACTGTGGACCTCATTAATAAATCTATTTCATACTTGAGAAGCATCTTCCATGCTATAAAAAAAGCAGAGGATGCTGTTGATGCACAAATTACACCTGTCAGTGTCTTGGTCTTGATATTGATGCTAGTTCCTTAATCTTAAATGTATTAGTGTTGATTCATGAGAGAGTTTGTCATATTGCAGAAGCTTCATGTTTTGTCAGATATTGGGATTTCTTTGTTGGATGCAATAGGTAACACAAGCGTCTCTCGTTCACATATCCCTGGACTTATTTTGCTACCATCTTCACTGTATAAAGTGGGTCAAAAACATATTAGTCAGGCAAGTTCTACAATTTACTTACTTTTGGCATGCAGCATTTGGTTTGACTATTTTTTGTTTTATTTACACTTCTCTTCTTTTCTTTTGCAGGGAAACAGTGATCTTTTAATTCATTATCACCAAGATGAAAGTTTCATTAGGAAATTACTTGATAGTTCGAAAAATAAAGCTCAAGTACATTCCTTTATCCCCTCCATTGATTTTTATAAGTTGTCACTGGAAGTGCATAACCGATTTTGTTCTCATTGTTCTTCCTGTGATATCTCAGACAGCTGGCTCCATCAGTGTACAAAACCAAAAATGTCAAGATGGCAAGACTCGGTCAGGTAACAGTGGGGGCAGCAAATTGGAAATGCAATTTTGCAAAAAGGGACCTCTTCCGTTGAGCATCATAAAAAAGAAATATTCAGATAAGGAGGAGTTTAGTGAAACTTCAAACCAAGAGCTCAATACTAGAGAAAGACAAAAAACACCTGAACCATGTTCAGCTTCTGCATCATTTGAATTACATAAGGAGTTTTTGATTGACGATGAACATGAAGATGATGCACATGGAACCATTGAAGCAGTGGTTAGACCTGAGCATCTTCCATGTCATTCAAGAACTCACAGTTCACGACCCTTGTCTGATAAGAAGGATGCATGTTCTCTAAAAGAAAAAGACACAATCTCAAGATGTAAAACCATAATGCATGAGCGTTCCAAATCCGGGAAAGGCAACAGCTCAGATATCTCCATCTCAAAGGTATATCCTATCAAATCTTTCAGCTTTTTCAATCAGAACTTCTTGCTCAAACTCTTGAATATGTAGGAAAGCGAAAATAAAGCTGAAAAGTTAATCAGGCAGCAAATAGAACTGTGCTCTTCCGAAGATAAACGGTGAGAATTGCTTTGATGTTTGTATATTTTATAACATTCACTTTTCATGACATGTATGTTCTTTCAATGATGTAGCTGTTCTGGAAGCACAGAGGCTTTCAATTCTAGCGACAACACTCTCAAGGTCAGTCAGAAGATTGCCAAATATAAGAGATGTCTTCAATGATGTAAAGAAAATGTTATATCTATCTATTGCTTGTATCCCTGTAAAATAAATAGTCAAAAATGAAGAACCTTCTCTGGGTATATTAGGAGGAAAAGTTTCCTGGTTTCCAGCAGCATTCTCAACTAGTGTCACTTCTACTTTTGGTCTAATTCTTCTAAGGAGGGTCCTAAAAAACTGAGCTTTGCAAGTTTGCTGTTACAACTGTTTTATTAAGCTTATAAAAGTAGGTGGATGGATGCCAATCAAAAAGCCTAACAGGATTTGCCTAAGTTTCTTAGCTATATAAGGTCTGGTACAAGGAGGCTTTTGCTGATTTTGTAGAATTGGAGGGACCTGTACTCTAAGATGAATTCATAGATTGCAATGCAACTGTTTTGAGCAGATAGTCAGCAGAGAAGATAATTAGCTAGACAAAATGTGTTAGGTGAAACGGATTCTAATTGTATTTAGGTGAGGTGGCTCTGGATTGTAGGCTAGGTTTACATGTTGTTGCTAGAGTTAGACAGTTGATATAATCAAGTTTTGGATTCTTCTGAGAAAGTATAATTGGCTTCGGAGGTCTTCCAATTGGCAAAATATAAGAAAATCTATTCTTGACATGATTAAGGTTACGTACTTTTGCATTCCCATAGACTTCTTTCTGAAAAGGGACTTCAGTCCTCAGTGCGCCTAGAAAGTGGGTTGTAGATCAAACAATGGGCCCTCCTCAGTCCACCTTCCCCTTATCACAGAATTCACCACCATATAGCCTATTGGATCCATAGGAGAAAAGGAAGGCTGAAATCAAAAAGAAAGAAGAGAAATTGGGCCATCTTTAGCGAGAGAGGCCACTTCTCTTAGGCCGGTTTCCTGACAACACTGTTAGTTTCAGATGAAAATGAGAAGTGCCCCAGCCCTAGCAAGCACTTGCTCTAACAAAAAACGACCTTGAGTAGCCAAGCACTCACAAGCAAGAAAACAGATTTGCTACCTCGTGTCTTAGGAAATAGTAAATTCTACTTTATAAGTGTAGCGAATCCGTGTATCTTGAGATAGAATTATATTTGCTATAACCAAATACTATCTGTTCACTTAGTCACGGACATTGGGTTGCATTCACTTCTGAAAGGCTTTCTCCTACAAACTGAAGTATATTTGACCTAAGATGCGCGGACTCTTCACATTTGGTGCCACACCCGTCTCGACACGGGACGGGAGTGGGTGCGGGAGCGGGATACGTTCCAGATTCGGTCAACTAACTTCGGATACTTTGACCTGAGTCCATCCAAATTTGGGGGGAAATTGAGATTTTGATTTCTCAAAATTAAAAATAAAACAGATTTAAGACATGCGAAATGGCATACCTTCAGTATTGTAGTACTTTTGTCTCATATTTGCTACTTTGTGTTCCAGAAAAACCAAGAATTCAAGGGGTCGTGTTCTAAGTTCGGACTTATAGCTCTATTTTTTTATAATTTGAATTTTTTTAGCTGAATCCCCGCAACCGTATCCATACCTGGATTTGCGCCCCCGAACCTTAATATTTAGATTTTGCCGTATCCGACACTCGGATCCGTGCCCGAGTCCGAGCAACTTAGTATTTGACACCCAGATACCTAGGAGAAAATTTTATTTGCTATTAGTTAACAATGGAAATTTGCACGTGTAGATCACCTATGACAGCAGGGAAGCTGAGGTTGTCAGTTTGGATAGTGAGATTTTGGGGACTTTAAGTAGCCATTCCTTGCTTGACCAGGTATACTAACATCATCAAATGCTCAATTTATCGACACAGAAGTAGGCTTCATGTTTTTGCTTTTAAGAAGCAAACCTTGAATGGAAGATCTATTTTTTTAATAAATAAACCCTGAATGAAATATCTAAGAAATAATATATAATGCAACAGAGTTTAATGAGTTATCACCATCTCTATTTGATCTTTTCCTGAATTTGAGCAAATAGGTTAATAAACATGTTTCATATCTATCATGTATATGTATCATATTCCATCATATATGCATATACTCAAACAACACTGAATATAGCAAAAGGTTTTTGTAGAGTTCATGTAAGGTAGACTTGCAAAGTGGTGCATTAGCATGCTATTTAAGACTTAGAATCTTTATTGTAAAAACTAAGAATTGTAAGGACCTTAAATGTCAATTACAAATGAGAGAGAAAAAAACTAGAGAAAAGTGGGGGAAAATAGTAATGCTTGGTGACTATCTAATCTGCTAATTACAAGATAGAATGCTGGTGACAATTTTTTTTTAATGTTTCCTTTGCTCTTCAACCTTTGGATTTGACTGTAATCTTCTGCTTCTGCCAATAACTAGCTTATTTGCTCGTAAACCCAACATCCTAATTGAAGTTTTCCTTCCAGAGTATTTTGAAATTAATTGCGATATACTTGAGAAAAATATTAAATACTCTAATGCTTAACTCAAAAGAGTGTCTAAAACTCAGACATGAATTAGAAACTTTACTTTTTTGTTGCCCTTGCTTACATTCCCTCAACATGAATCTCGATTGTATTACCTTTCTTAAAGGCCTAACATTTTGTCTTGCATTGTGGTCAACAAGTTTAACTTTTCATTGAGTTGTTATTACCAAAGCAGTTTGCTTATTTCCGTGATTTGATAGTAAAAAGAATATTCGCCTCTGCCTAAAGATTTTTGAAAATTTTGTTTCACTTTAACCCATACCTGAATTAAGATTTTATTGATTCTCGATTGAAGATTCTTTTTCACTTCAATCATCGTAATCACATTGTCATATCGAGTTTGTTCTCCATTTTCTGTACCTTATTATTTTCTTAGTATTACGATCTGGTCGATGTGGTTTGGTCCCTAATGCTGAGCTAATAATGCAGGATTCCTGTGGTCTGCAATCACGGTGCTGGTGCGCTGTTTCTTCTTTCTGAATATCAATGGGGAGAAGGATTATGTGATACATTGCAAATTCTTTTTTTGGAGAAAGAAAAAGTCATTTGACGTATTAATTGCACTCAGCTTTAAGTCAGGAACGCAATTGCTTGCTATTTAGTGTTCTTCCTTTTCCTAACTAAAAGAAGCATGATACAGTGGAAGCATCACCTTCTTACCTTGCTCTCTTGATTAATAGCACCTGTAAAATTAACTGTATGAACTAATATACATTACGTTGTAACATTGAACAATATCTTTTTGAGCACAATTATTTCACAAAAGCATCATAAAAATACATACTTTATGCAGAAGGCACAGTCATAACATTAGCCAACTAGGAAAGCTTTTTTGATGAACTCTAATTATTTTCACTTTGACGCTAAATTCTTCGAGATTCTAATAAGAATATTTTTGGCCTGCATGGTAGTCACTTTAACATGTCAGTGGTACTACCCTTTCACTTTAACATGTCAGTGGTACTTACTTAATTTATGAGTTCATCGTACAAAACCAGGTAGATGAAGCATCATAATTTAAGGGTTCATCTTACAAAACCAGGTAGATGAACCATTCACACAAATAAGTCTCATGTAAATTTCCTTAGATTTGGATGTCTTGGTATGCATTTTGCGTAATCTTAATCAGGATTGCATTAGCATCTGGATCCTGGGTTTCACTTGAATGTAGGACGATCTGTCTGCTGGGCTGCACTTGGGTCCATTAGAATAGTCCCTTCCTAAAGACAAACTTATGTTGACACAGCCCCTGCAAAAACTATGGAGCTTGTGTGCTGCTGGGTTAAGATTGTCAAACATCTTACTGTATTACGTAGAAAGGGTAAAAATAGATGAAACATAGACATTCATCTATCCTCACTCTTTCACTTCTCTCCTTTAAAATGTTATATTTGTTAGTCATGTAAAACATGTTCACACACTGCTATTCATGCATGTGCTCATGCAGCATCCATTGTTGTTCTTGTATTATGGTTGAATTCCACATTTTTGTTCCGTAGTGGATGCTATGACCTGTAAAAGCTTTTGCTGTAGTGATAATAAGAAGTGCTCTTCTTTTGATAATCCTAGGAAAAGTAGTGACATGATTGGATATGTCTCTCAACAAGAAGATGACTTGTCAAAGAATGAAGCTACTTTTGGTAGTAAAAAGACTGCTTTAGCTGGTAAAGACCGTACCTTTGTTTCGTTATTTCTTTCCTTTAACTTTGCAGATTTGTCCACAGTGAAAACTAAGCTTGATCCAATTAGAAGAGCATTACTAGGTCTTATGTTATACCTGAGTTTCTTTCTGTGATGCGAGAGCTTTACTATTATTTTCTCTGTTTATTTCGTCAAGTCAATTTTTCTTGTCTCTTTTTTTTCTTTTTAAAAAGAGCTTTTTTGCTTGAGTTGTGCTCTCTTGTTGGATGCACCATCTTTCACAAGTATTAGGCTTTCCTATTTATCTGTTCAGTTTTATCTCCATGTGCCATCTTGTTTCTTTCTTCAACTCTGGTTATTTTTTCCTTCTATTTCAAAGCTGGTTTTGCCTTGTTCCTTAAATGGAGCTAGGCAACAAGTCATGAGGCCATGTATAGACTTGAGACTATAGAGGAGGCATCCTATTTAAGTTAGAGTTCCGACCAAAATTTTTATGATTTTCTTGCTAAATGTTTTTTTACTATTAATGCAGCTGCACCCTCTACTTATTAAACTTGATTAATAGCTTTGTTGACGAGAAATAAAAATCATTGACGTTGATGGTAGTGAAGCAAAATCTTAGTACGGGTGTAAATCTTCATCTATTTGTATGAATTTTCCTTCAGCAAAGGTTTTGAGCTTTATTGCTGGTGGATTTTGAAGAGCAGGTCTGACATAACTGTGTTCTATGATTCTTGTCATTTTCTACCGCAGAAATAAAGAAGCGGGGTAGTGTTCTTGTTGACTCATCACTTTCTGAAGTCATTGATGTGAATGAGGACCCCGTAAGATTCTTCTTGTTATTTCAGTTTCCTTTTTTCCTCAGATGATTGTAGCTATTTCTGAAAGAAAAATAGTACTAATCAAATTCTTGTCACCTGTATTGGGTTGAACGGTTGGTTATTTCCCTCTTCTTTAACAGAATTGCTTTTTTGCTGACATTTTTGAAGAGCCACTTGGTCTCACCTTCCAGCCCCTTTTTTATATTTTTCTGTTTTACCCCTGTTTCTGTAGAATCTTTTTGGACATGCTTATCAGAAAAAAAGAAACAGAAAAGAGAAGAAGTAGCTTTAGAGCTAGGTCCTTTCTCAAAATAATTGACAGAGTTATAGAGATATGGCTTGAAGAAGGCATGCTACAACGTTCTAATAAATCATAGGTCAGACACTACAACAACAACAACGACCCAGTGGAATCTCACTAGTGGGGTCTTGGAGTGTAGTGTGTACGCAGACCTTACCCCTACTTCAAGCGGTAGAAAGGCTATTTCCGATGGACGCTCGGCTCAAGAAGACGAAAAGAGACAATATATTAGTACCATCAATAAAAACCATAGAAAGAAATAACAGTATCACAAGAACATAGATGAAAAGCAAAACATTAACCAGTAGATAAAGCCCGACACTAAGAGGAACGAAAGAGTAATGTGAACTCAACATTAACCACTAGCGGTCTAAGACAAAATCTTAACAGACGAGCCTCACTCTGGCGCGCCTTAGAAATATGCACAACTACCTCCTAACCTACGACCTTAATGCTCGACCTCCACAACTTTCTGTCTAGAGCCATGTCATCGGTAATCTGATGCCTTGCCATGTCCTGCCTGATCACCTCTCCCCAGTACTTCTTAGGCCGTTCTCTACCTCTCCTCGCACCCACCAAAGCCAGCCGCTTACCCCCCCCCCCCTTGCCGGGGCAACTAGGCTTCTCCTCTGAACGTGCCCGAACCATTTGAGCCTAGCTTCCCGCAGCTTGTCATCCATGTCCCGAATATCTTCAATCGCTAATCTTATCCATCTTAGTGTGCCCGCACATCCTCATTTCTGCTACTTTCATTTTCTGGATATGTGAGTTCTTAACTGGCCAATACTCAGTCCCATACAACATAGTCGGTCTAACAACCGCTCTATAAAACTTACCTTTGAGTATCGGAGGCACTTTCTTGTCACACATGACTCCAGACGCTAACCTCCACTTCATCCACCCCACCCCTATACGGTGAGTGACATTTTCGACGATCTCCCAATCCCCCAGTATAACCGGCCCAAGCTACTTGAAACTGCTCTTGGGGATGACCTAGCCTCACGTCCAACCCAGCTACCGTCGGCTCGACGCTCAACTTACACTCTAGGTATTCTGTCTTAGTCCTGCTCAACTTGAAACCCTTAGACTCAAGGGCCTGTCTCCAAGCCTCCATCCTTTCGTTGACGTCATGCGTCGTCTCATCAATCAAAACTAGGTCGTCAACAAATAACATACACCATGACACCTCCCCTTGAATATGACGTGTCAGTGCATCCATCACCAGGCCAAATAGTCATAGGTCAGACACTGTAACTAATAAAATAATCTGTTTAAACTTGGAAGTATTTAGACAAACTAATGTCGATATCATGTGACTTGACAGTTGTAGAGATTAGCAACTTGCCGATCAGCATGTTGAAGAGTCAAAAAGTATCATATAGCTTTTATGAATAATATTGTTTTAGTTATTGCACCGTAAATTGCTTATTTAACACAGTTGCTTTGTTTTTCAGTAATTTCTTGCTCCACAAATTACCTTTTATTTGTAGTTAAACATTGTTCCGGATCAAGACGTTATCCTCTATCAGTTTATTGCCAATTTATTTAGTTTATGCTTTCCGTCAATTTTGTTTCCTCCTGTTGGCTAAATTTGTCTCTTGGATGCATGACAGATTGCCCGAAGGACTCGAAGTCGGAGAGTTTGAATATGTTTTACAAAGATAAGCTAAGGGCTAGCTTGTTAGTAATTTTGTTTTTTGAACATTAACCATCTCAGAGCAGGCAAGCATGCTTGATTTATTACATCAAGTTTCATATAGCTGTCTTCGGGCAGGAGTTGAGGATTGGATGTTGTGAATAGTTAAATGAGATGCTTTGATTAAAGTTAGTGTTTAGATGGTGCAACTCCAACCCCCTGTTTGGTCGCTGTAAATATTGAATATGTCAATCTGACACGCTTGCTAGTGGTAAACTGTTGATGGGTCTTCTCATACAAGTGAAGAAACTTTCTGATCCCAACTATTAAGTATATTTAGAATGTTTACCGAAAGCTATCTTAATGCATGTCGTCATGATTTCGAGAAGATTCAATGACATTCTCTAGTCTGTAAATCTGTTCCCTTGATTGAACTACTTATCACCAGTTCATGTAAGGTTATGTATTCTATTGAACGGAATATGTTTGTTTATTTCACAGATATTTTGTTGATTCTTCATGTTGTTTAAAGAACCACTATTTTTATCCAATACTGTCTTAAAGTTGAATTATTTGTAAGAAAAATTAGTATCGGAATGAATTGCGGTGCTATGCGCACATATAGCCAGTAATAACACATGTATTTTACTTTTAAGCCACTGTTTAAAATGTCTTTAGTCTTTAGTCGCTGCTTTAATAAACTTTAGCTGCCCAAACGAAAATACCCTTCTGCTATAATAATTTTGCTGAAACCTACGCTCTTTATTTACGATCAACAGTAGCTCAAACTTATGTGTAGAGAATTGCTGATTCTTAACGTCCAAAATTGCAGAAGCTTTTTTCTCCCGATTTCAATCTAGAGAATTCAACTTTCTCGTGCAAAAGTCACCATAAAATTAAATTTCAGATATCTCTATATGCTTTTGTGTGTTTGTGTGGATTTTTATTTTGTTACTGAAGAAAAATAAGTTAAGGGATTTGATTTGTTTGCCTTTTCTGGATTAATAATGTTAAAGACATTACGTCCTTAACTTTATGATTGTTGTGTAAATATTGAGGATATACTGTTCTTAACTTCATAAAGTTTAGGACATGATGTCCTTAACTTCATAACTGTTGTTCTAAAAAATATTAAGGACAAAGTGTCTTGTGTTTTGCTGTATTGATAAAATTTAGGACACGATGTCCTTAACTTCATGAAAACTGTGTAAATATTGCGGACATAATGTCGTGTATTTGCAACTTGTATTGATAAAGTTTAGGACATGATGTCTTAACTTCATGACTGTTGTTCTAAAAAATATTAAGGACATAGTGTCCTGTGTTTTGCAACTTGTATTGATAAAGTTTAGGACATGAGATCCTTAACTTCATGACTGTTATTCTAAATATTAAGGACATAGCGTCCTGTGTTTTGCAAATTGTATTGATAAAGTTTAGGACACGATGACCTTAACTTTATGACTGTTGTTCTAAATATTAAGAATAAAGTGTCCTGATGTTTTGCAACTTGTATTGATAAAGTTTAGGACATCGCGTCCTTAACTTCACGACTGTTGTATAAATATTAAGGACAAAGTGTCCTGAATTTCCCATTTTCTTGACTTGGAGGATGGATACAATATGTATTATAGTTGCTTTTAATGGTAGATGGACTGCAGACTATAAGTATCTTGATTATCAAACAAAGCTTGTTCTAGTACCTGAGGCAATTCGATTTGAAGATTTCATCAACCGGGTCTTTGAAGTTACTGAATTGGATAGAGACAAGTTTGAAGCAATGATATGGTTTGATATCGACCTGGGAACAAGCAAGGGAATGCTTGTATCCAAAGATTTAGATTTTCACACATGTATAGAGTTACTAAAAAGTCATTCACTCTTCAAGGGCTGTCGTTTCATTGTTGATGTTTCGGAAAAGAGTTTTTGGATCTACAAGCACCTTTGAACATGTCAATATAGAAACTCAACAAGACAATTAGGACAAATGCCAACGGATAATGGAAATGGATGTGGTTGGACCTCAACCAATAACTGAAGAGATGCTTCAAACATTTAATTCTATTCAAGTGGAAGGACAAAGCATTATAGAGACAACCAACAAGCTTTGGGTATTCAAGTCTTAGAGAGTGCAGCGGTAATAGAAGAAGTTGCTGAAAAAACCTCTACTGAACTAACTAGATGAAGCTCAAATTCGAAACAAAAAGAATCCCTAACTACGATATTAAGAGAAAATGCTTCTTTGGATGAAATAAAAGTGGGATCAATATTTGACAAAAAGAAGAGTATAATTAACTATTTTTCGAATATAGCAATTAAAGGACATTTTGAATTCAAGGTTGTTAGATCAAGCTCAACAAGGTATTCGTTGAAATGCAATGATGATAGGTGAGGGTGGTGTGTGCGTGCTTTCAAAATTAAAGATTCAACATTAGACAAGATAGTAAAGATTGAGAAAAATCACGACTGCTCAGTTAACACTATGAAAGTTGATCAAAGGCATGCAACTTCAAAGTTGATTAGTGGTTACATTATTGACGATCTTCGAGACCCAAGGTTTGAAGTTACACCAACCTTTGTCATGGCAGAAATGCAAAAATTGCATGGACTAGACATTGGTTATATATCACAAGGCGTGTCGTGCTATTCAACGTGCTTCAGCTTTAATAAGAGGAACTCCTAAAGAGAATTATGAATTATTGTATTCATACTTGTATATGATGAAAAGTAAAAACTCGGGAACATACACTAACATAAAGATAGACGAAAATAACAGGTAAACAATCAACAAAAGTTTATTAGACATGCATCAACCTATTGCACATGGCATTGCAAAGGTATATCCTGAAATCCACCATGGGATTTGTATCTATCATTTGGAGCAGAACCTAAAGCAAAGGAAAGTGAAAAATGAGGTCATAAAACTTTTTCAAAGTGCTGCAAGAGTATACATGCGCAAAGAATTTGATCTATATATGTCAGATATAGCAAATCTTGATAAGAAGACTTTTGATTACTTAATGGAAGAACCACGGAAAAGGTGAACACGTTCGTGTAGTCCACAACGAAGTTATGACATGCTCACAACAAATATAGTTGAGTCAATAAATTTTGTCCTATTAGAAGTAAGGGAGCTGCCTATATTAAGAATGATGGATTTCATCCAAGTGAAGCTACAACATTGATTTTATGAAAGAATAAATGAAGCAGAAGGAACTTTTTATGACGTTTATTGTTGGGTAGAAGAGGAATTGAAGAAAAATATAGATTTAGCTTTTACTTTAAATATAAGTATTATGTACTTACTTTAACTTATTATTTTAATGATAATTTAAAATAATGTACTAACTTATAGTTTTTCAATTTTGAAGGTCTTCCCTGTTGATTCATGGCGTTCCATAGTTGAGGAAGAAGGAATTACTTTCTTGGTGGACTTAAACAAAAGAACATGTGATTGTTTCAGTTTCAATTTGATGAATTACCATGTATACATACAATTGCAGTTATTGAGAAGAGAAACATCAAGAAGTCCAATTTCTGCACGGACTGGTACTTAAAGAAATCTTGGCTGAAAACATATGAAAGACAAATACATCCTGTAGTAGGGGTGTGCATTCGATTATCGATTCGATTTTGACCCTTATCGATAATTACTTATCGATTGTCGATTTGTACATATGCTTATCGTTATCGTTTCAATAAGGTTTTGATTTTTTCGATTTCGATTTATCAATTTTTGGGGCTTATCGATTCGGTTATAGATTACACCAATAAAAAAATTTGCGGGATTCCACGGAAAGTATAATGCTATAAACACGCATAACTAATATAGACAATAAAAGCTAAAATAAGAAGAACACCGTTTATAACATAAAAAATGTGTCAACGAGCACATGCAACGAAACTAAAGTATTTATCTTAATTAGTTCTTACATAGCAACTTTTTCTTATGGAAGGAAACAGTAATCGAATTAATAGGCGCAAGTGCACGGAGAAACATTAAATATATCTTAAATCTTGCTTCAGAATCCCCGAAAAGTTAGTGCTATTTGTGTATCATTCCTTTAAGAAATTTTCAATTTAAGAAAATGATCTTTTTAGATCTCTTATGTGTAAAAGATAGATTTCTTACGTGTAAAAGTAAATCTTTCATGTGTAAAAATGACAGGGTCACAAAACTAAAAATAAATTTGTAAAGAACCAAAAAACCAATTGACCCGTTACCTATGCAATTGAAAAGTTCAGATGCAATTACCGATATGCTTTTTTCACCAAAATGAAAGAAAAATATAAACCGTACTCTTTTCGAATAGAAAAACTATGCAAATCGGACTAGATATCTATATGTGCATATAATTACAAGCTTATTTCTTTACACAACTAGACCTTAGTTAATTATTCTGAACTGATTACTGTTTTCTTTCTGTCTTTAGTACGGTAATTATCCTTTTAAGATGACAACTTTTTGTCAAATTTGAGCTGGCTAAACACAAATGACAAGAAAAGAAAATTAAGACAAATTAAAACAAAGTACTAGCATGTCACCAAATGCTTTCGAATAGAACAAATAAGCTTTGCAATTACTGTTTGTTGTAATCTGTATACACATTTTGGCAGAATCTAAGAATGGGTAGAGGAAACAATAAGGTTAGGGACTTAGGGTAAAGGAAAGAGTATTATAGAATAAGGGTATATTTGTCTTTTTAGTATATCTTATCGGTTTATCGATAAACCGATAACCGAAGAGGGCAAAAATCGAAATCGAAATGGATAACTCGATAAGGAAAATTTCGAAATCGAAATCGATAAACCGATAACAAATAATCGATTCGATTTATCGATAAACCGATTCGAATGCACACCCCTATCCTGTAGGACATATGAATTCTTGGATTCTATCAGAGAGTGTTAAGTCACAAATTATTAAACCTCCAGATTTCAAAGTCCTGCTAGGTAAAAGGCAGAAGAAAAGGCATATTCCAGCTACCGAATCATCAAAAATAACATTCAAATGTGGTCGTTGCAGAAGAATTGGTCATAATAGAACATCTTGATATATTCTCCGGTAGTCCATCCATTTTCAAGAAAGCATAGAGAATTATAGATATATACACTTATATTTATCTACTCTTTTAAGTTTTTGCTATAAATTGGATTCATTTGGATTGTTTTTATTTGAGCAAGTAAACATTAGCAGATGGTTATATAAAAAAATTCCCGAATTTTCAAAGTTTCTGTGCTTACGTGCTCTTTGTTTTTTTTTTTTTTTTTTTTTTGGAGTCAATTTACCTTTGTCGGACCAATTATTATTTATGGGATTTTACTCTTGCCGTAAGTAAACAAGAAAGTCATTTTCTTTATAAAACTTGATGCCTGCAGCTTGCTACATCTTATCTTTAAAATGAGATTGGTACAAGTAAACTTTAGGACATAATTTTTTAAACGTCCTGAAAATTTGAAGTATGAATCTAATATTAAGGACAAAAATTTCTAAAATGTGCTTAACTTCTGGAAATCACAGTTTATTGTCTAGATTTCCAGAAGTTCAAGACATTTTAGAAAAAATATGTCCTGAACATTATTTTCATCCTTCAACAAATCAGGACGTTTTTGAACATTATGTCCTGAAGTTCTACAACAATCAATGTATCTTGCTATATCTCTACAGATTTAATAAAAGACTGCAATTTAAAATGGACAAATCAATAGTTATAAAACTTGACATCTGCATCTTGCTAAACACAGCTTGCTACATCTTATTTTCAAAATGAGATTGGTACAAGTAGACTTCAGAACATAATTTTTTAAAGCGTCCTGAATATTTGAAGTATCAATCTAATATTGAGGACATAAATTTCTAAAATGTCCTTAACTTCTGGAAATTTCTGTTTATTGTCTATATTTTCAGAAGTTTAGGACATTAAAAAAAAATATATGAATATTATTTTCATCCTTCAACAAATCAGGACGTCTATGAACATTATGTCCTAAAATTCTATAACAATCAATGTGTGTTGCTATGAATTTTTAAAAACTTCAAGATAATTTAATCAAATATTGGCCGTTTAAAACCGTGAAAAAATTGACAAATCAATAGTTAACTGAAAGAAAGAAATTAATAACACGATGCTTTCATATTACTGCTAAAACTCCAAAATGGCATTTTCTTTTGACCCAATTTTTTTCGCTGTAATTCGGCAAAGCTGTGACCAAAAAATTATGCTATGCAAACATGCCTTGTGAATAATTTACAGGATATTTCAGAATTTATATGGATTCTTTACAGCAATTTTACAGCAATTCCACTACAGTTGACTTTCTTTACAATTACACTACAGCTCCTTCGGGCAAGAAGTTTCATTTCCACTATCATAGTCGTCGCCTACTTTTTATGGTGGTGTTTCATAACCAGAATTTTTTTTCCCTCTCCATGTTCCCAAGGATTTGCTGCAAGTTCTTTTCTGAAGTTTGATATATCCTCAGGTTGGAATTTCTCCAGATCCTTTCCCATCATTAACAACTCGACATACTTGATTAGGAATGCACCACAATCAGTCCTAAGAAAAATTTAAGATATGAACTCAATTAAACAATATCTTTAATAAAATAAATCTAAAGTACATATAAATTATATAGCAAATGACAACACGTACGATCAAGTTTGTTTTGGTGATCTTTGCCACTGAATATCAAATTTACTGAATGCATTTTCAAAAGACTTGTGATTTTTGTCAAACTGTGAGAACTTTAGCAAGTGGGGGATCATGCGTGCATATATTTCAATGTGTTTCAATACTTCCTCATATGGTTCACTATATATGGAATCGTTCACATCAATCTTTCTCTCATTCAAGTCCAGTACCCCCCCCCCCCAAAAAAATGTGTCACAACATCATTATCTTCTGAAGGTAGCCGACATGGGAAAATATTTTGTCAACCTTTGTCCAAGAAATTCTACATCTACGATTGTCACCCCACACATATGGTGTGAGAACCAATTGATTATCACCACACCAAAACTCATCTGAAGCATCTTCATTGAAATCCTCATACACAAGTAGCATATAGTTATCAAAAAGTATATATGTAGTTGTGCAACGAAATGGATGGGCGCGAGGGTGGTAGCATTCCCTCTTTCTCAAATAATACAAGGCAATGTCAATATAATTCATAAAAAAGCAACAAAAGAAAAAAAGAAAAAAGATCCATCAGTCATAAATAATTAAAAAAACAATAAAGTGCGAAGAAAGAAAACAAAGGCCTTGTGAATTATCAAACCTTATCATCAAGTACATAACTACTATCTGAAAGCTCAAGGAAGAACATTTTGCTACTGATTTTTTGATGGTACAATTTATGTGAATTCTTTCTCACACCATTACCCTCAGCATATATATCAATTTGTCCCCTGAAAATTTTGAAAATATCAAAGTTAGAAAGCTTATAAGTTAGTCCTCAATTCCTAGTTAGTCCTCAATTCCTAATTAGAAGTGCATAATTTCATAAGTCAAGGACAATTGGTCCTCAACTTAGAGTGAAAGTTCATAAATTAAGGACATGTAATCCTTAACTTAAACTTACAAGCTCATAAATTAAGGACAGTTAGTCCTGAACTTACAGTAACAAGCTCATAAGTTAAGGACACTTGGTCCTGAACTTTGAGTTCTAAGTTCAAAAATTAAGGACAGTTAGTCCTGACCTTAGAGTTACAAATTCAAAAGTTAGGGACACTTAGTCCTGAACTTAGACTTACACGCTCATAAATTAAAGACAATTGGTCCTGAACTTAGAGTAACAATCTCATAAGTTAAGGACAATTGGTCCTGAACTTAGAGTGAAAGTTCAAAAATTAAGAACACTTGGTCCTGAAGTTAGAGTTGGAAATTCAAAAATAAAGGACAGGTAGTCCTTAAGTTACAGTTACAAGTTCAAAAGTTAAGGACACTTAGTCCTGAACTTAGACTTACAAGCTCAAATGTTAAGGACACTTAGTCTTTAACTTAGAGTTACAAGCTTAAAAATTAGTCATGAAGTTAGAGTTGGAAGCTCAATACACTTAATCCTGAATTTAAAATTAGAAGTTCAAATGTAAGCAATTAAGAAATAATGAATACATTTAGGGACTTACATTTTTTCGCGAACTTTCCTTTTCTCCTTGCCCAACCACCCAATGAATTTCTTCAATAACTTTTCATCATCTTTGGCATTGAAAAATACATGTACGAGTATATTTTGATTTTATTCAACCCGTATACTTGAGAGTATTTTCATTGTGCGCCATCGATGTTCCTCTTTTGTTTTTTTGTTCAAAAGGATATTTCAATTGCCAACTAAGCTTCTTATTCCTTTTCCCTCGACCAAGATCTTCTTCAACATTTCCTTCAACCTCCATAGACAAACCCTCATCAATGCTCATTTGCATAGTCGGAGGAGTAGGAGTAAGAATTGCAAATGTTGGACCATCAAAACCAATACTATCTCTCTTCCTTTTCCTAGTATATTGATTAACAACTTCATTTTTGTTTTGCTCTGCATGGTGCGATTTGATTCTTTTTTATTTTTTTCTTCATATTTGTTCATTTCTCTCAGTCTTACAAGGAGAGAAACACTGCATACATTAGTTTGTTGCAAGTCCTCAATTCTAGGACAAATTGTCAAATGAAGAGACAAAAACTCAGGACATAATTTTTGAAATGTTTAGGTAATTTGAATTATTAATCCAATATTAAGGACACAATCAATACCTATGTTGGACGCTGCCTTCTTGTATTTCTTTTACAGACAATGGAGCTGACATATTGATTGCATTTTCTTTATCTTGCAACTGTTCTCCATGTTCTTCGCTTGCAAGTTCACAAGATTCTGCAAATATTTACAAGAGCTAACACAATTAGTACTTGTTACTAATCTTTGATTAAAACAAACATGTATAAGATGAAAAAACTCCGTCTAACCTTGCAACTGTCAAGATCATGCCAGTTAAATCATTATCTTGACTAGCATCTTTTTGGCTTCCAAAACTGTCTATGAGAGAGAGGTGTAGAGACATCATATGTTCCTTCTATACATTTGCAAACAATCTCACTTATGCTTGTTCCTTGGGTATTTTCTATGTCTTGAGATTGTCCTCCACTTCTCTCTTTTTAAATTTCATCATCTTGATATTCCACTCCTTCTTCTTTCCTTGCAGCTTCAAAAGATTCTATAACATTTATAATTAATACTTGTTACTAATAGTTTACTAAAACTAACATTCAACAGATAATGAAAATTCCATCTAACCTTGATTGGCATCATTTTGATTTCTAAATTTCTATTTAAGGGATAGAGGTGTAGATAGATCATATATTCCTTCAACACATTTGCATACAATATCACTTGTACTTGTTCCTAATGAATTTTATGCATCCTGAGATTGCACTCTAGATTTTACAAATTATTTATGTTACACTTCTCTCTTTTGGATTTTCCTTATCTTGACATTCCACTCCATCTTGAACTTCCACTCCATCAAAAGATTCTACACACATTTGTAATCACAAAAAACTTTATATGTATTACACTATTGAATATAAATTTACAATGACAACAAATTCAAAAACTTTATCTAACCTTTCCCAATTTCGATGCCAATATCAGTTTCATCTTCTAGATGCACATCTCTATAATTGCTTTCATAACGATCTTCTACATGCACATATGTATCATCACATTGATCATCAACTGCATCTTTGCTAATTGGAACACTAGGTTCTCTCTCTTTGTTCCTTTCATGAGGTTTGTTGGCACATGTCACTGAATGAGTTTTGAAGATTGATAAGTTGAACCAGGTCCATCAGAGCACGCACATCTGAACGGAACAATTGGCACAAGAATTATTCATGCATAGGAGATATCAGTGATTGCTGAGTATCAAAAGAGCTAAAAGGATGTCTCCTAATACGAAAAGGTTGCAAACTGATAAAGAAGATTGAAGTTGATTTCAGCAAGGACAGAAATAGAGAAGGAAGTTGAGTCATAGTCGAACTCGTATACCCAGGTAGAGTTGGATCAGAATTGAACCATGTACTCAACAACTGACTCTATAAATACTCAATATATTACTGCTGAAAGAAGGGACGCACAAAGACAAAAGTGAATCAAGTTCTGAAAAGCAAAGTTCCCATGATATTTTGCAAGCAGAAGTATTGTGCGAAGGCTACAGTTCAACTAGAAGAAACAGTTTCATCGTCTATGTGTTGAGTCTAGTTGATGTCTAGTTTTAACTGACTCTATAGGTACACATTGTTCAAGTTAGAGTTAGCTTGAAATCTGTAGAAATTAGCTAGAGGCTAGTTGATTCGAAGAGGATTAGAGTTAGTCCTAGGATTACAAAAGATTTTATTTTATAAGTCCGTTTGGCTCGGAGTTTTTAGTGAAGTGTTTGAGCAAATCCTACTGAGGAGTAGGTCGTGGTTTTTTCACCTTTTGAGCCATGTGTTTTTCACGTAAAAATCTCTGTGCCTTTACTTTACTGCTTTATTATTCCGCAATAGTAGAAAGTAGTACACCAAGAAGAACCAGGTTCTTCTTATTAGACAACACTCAAAAATTGGGTACTGCACAATTAACTTATATTATTGTGTAGTATTGAAGTCTAAAACATCAAGGTTTGTCAAGAAGCTTCAATAAAATATCAATCTTTGAAGGTTTTTCATTAAAGCATGTGAGATAGTATTTAAAATAAGAATAAGAATGTTAGTTGCTTATAAGTTACAGACACTTGGTCCTTAACATAGAGGTACAAGCACAGAAATTAAGGACAAGTGTTCCTCAACTTAGAGTTCCAAGTTCAAAAAATAAAGATATATAGTCCTGAACTTAGAGTTACAAGTTAAAAAGTTAAGGATAGGTAGTCCTAAACTTAAAGTTACAAGCTCACAAATTAAGGACACTTAGTCTTGAACTTAGAGTTACAACTTCAAAAATTAAGGACACTTAGTCCTGAACTTAGAGTTACAAGCATAGAAATTAAGGACAGGTAGTCCTGAACTTAAAGTTCCAAGTTCAAAAAATAAGGACACGTAGTCCTGAACTTAGAGTTACAAGTTCAAAAGTTAAGGACAGGAAGTCCTAAACTTAGAGTTACAAGCTCAAAAATTAAGGACATGGTGTCCTTAACTTAGAGTTACAAGCACAGAAATTACGGACATCTAGTCCCGAATTAAAATTTAGAAGCTCATAAATTAAACTCATGTTACCTTGATGTCATTTTGAATCCTTTTTTCTGATAAAGCTATTTTTTTACGTATTCTAGCACTTTCTGCCTGCATATCCTTTTTGAACTTCTCCGATAATCTCTGAATTAAAACCATAAAAACAAAAAGTTTCTTAAGCAAAAATAAGCAAATAAAAAACTAATGGTATTCAAAGACAGAAAACCTATGTTAACAATTTCCTTAAGCAAGACTTCATCAAATTGTGTTGATGGCATTGAACTTTGATCTTGAGACAATGGCACATGCACACTAGCGGGCTCCGAATCTTCTTCAGAAGAAAGAAATGGTACCATATCGAGCAACTGAAACAAATATTATACAAGGAAAAAAACGTAAGTATTTAGAACTAAAACACATAAACAAAAAGATAGCTAGTACTCTTATTAACTTACTTTTTCATTATGGAAGTACTTTTTACATAAGGTGTCATAATGTGGAAATTTCATATCTAAATAACATAGCATCCGAGGGAACCCACATTCTCTGAAGTTCACAAATGGTTTTTCCTGAAAAACTGGGAATACTTCCATAATCCAAACACAGAAGGCGAAAGGGAAGCCAAGTGTAGTATAATTGTCCTTTTCTTTCTCTTTCTCTTTCTCATTCTCATTGTCTGAGGTATTTTGTTTGGTCTTCAAGCAACTCTTCAATGATTTGAGTAACTTTTCATAACAAAGAGATCCCCAATTGAAATAAGAGCAGAGTTCATCGTCATCTACGATTTTCATTACCCGCTCATACACATTCTGATTCTTGCGCTTCCCCATCAATACAGATTCAACAAAATAAATTGTTGCCAACTTCACTGCATCGTCATGGCTTCCTACAAATGATGAAGATGTACCGTATGGGTGACTAGTAATAAAATGCCACAAATCGCGTAACTCGATTCTATCCTTTCCAGGGAAGTAGACTTTCGAAAGTATATTATCTCTTTCACTCAAAACTTTGAAGTCCACTGAAGAAGAACATTTCAACCCAGTAATTATCTGGAACGCTTCACGTGTAAACTTCACTTCATTATCAAAACACATGGAATGTCATTGAATTCGAGTCATTGCTTACAATTTCTGAAAGCAACACGCAATGAATAAGTTTACCATAGAACTTCACACCTTGTAATCAAAAAAAGTTTCCGAAAACACCATCTCTCAACTTCTTCCATTGTGTGTTCGACAAGAAACTTTTTATTATTTTCTTATACTGAAAAGCTCTTTTCCAATAGCTCATCGAATTACGCCAATCATCATACTCGAAAACGCGATCTCCTTCCATTAGCACACTACAAAGAAGGAAATAGAACGTAAACATTAGGACTATTTTTCTGAAATGTCCTTAACATTTAAACTAAAAAACTAAAATCCAGGACCTAATTAGATGCATATTTAATAGAAGCACAGTTAACTAAAATTTAAACTAAAAAACTAAAATCCAGGACCTAATTAGATGCATATTTAATAGAAGCACAGTTAACTAAAATTCCTAAACACAGTTAGCTTACAAATTCTTAGGACTATTTTTCTGAAATGTCCTTAATATTTAAACTAAAAAACTAAAATCCAGGACCTAATTAGATGCATCTTTAATTGAAGCACAGTTAACTAAAATTCCTAAACACAGTTAGCTTACAAATTCTTAGGACTATTTTTCTAAAATTTCATTAATATTTAAACTAAAAAAACTAAAATCCAGAACCTAATTAGATGCATCTTTAATAAGAGCACAACTAACTAAAATTACTAAACACAGTTAGCTTACTGTAACGACCCGACCAGTCGTTTTGAGCATTTGCACTTCGCTCGGTGGTTTGCGGGCATGGGTAGCCCCGTATGATGTATTGTGACTTATGTGAGTCATCCATTTTGGTTTTCAGGTTATTCGGGATTGATATGGGAAAATGATATTCAACTAGGAGCTTTAAATATGAAATGTTTGACCAAAGTTTGACTATTGAGTAATCGGTCTCGGATTAGGATTTTTATGGTTCAGATAGCTTCGTTAGGTGATTTTGGACTTAAGAGTGTGTTCGGAATGTAATTTGGAGGTCCGCAGTAGAATTAAGCTTGAATTGGTGAAAATGGAAATTTGGTGATTTCCGGTCGGCAGTGGAAAATGTGATATCGGGTCGGAATGGAATCCCGAAAGTTGGAATAGGTTCGTAGTGTCATTTTTACATGTGTGCAAACTTTCAGGTCATTCGGACGTGGTTAGGTTGGTTTCGGCATCGTTGGCAAATTTTGCAAGTTTAGAAATTCTTAAGCTTGAATTCGGGGTTAATTTGTATTTTGATGTTGTTTTGAGTAATTCGAAGTCTCTACTAAGTTTATATGATGTCATGGGATGTGTTGGTCTGATTGGTTGGGGTACCGAGGGGCTCGGATGAGTTTCGGGGTGGTTTCGAATAATTTCTAGGCCATTTTTAGCTGCTGGGTTTTGGCTACAGCAGTGTGATACGCGATAGCGGGAAATTGGTCGTGACCGCGATGAGTAAAATGAGAGAAAATGGCCAGTGAATCGAGATCGCGGAAGGCCATTCGCGATCGCGTAGAGGAAATTTTCTGTTGCACTGACCCGACTTTGGAAGCTTGTATCTTGCAATCTATAAGGAATTTGGAGATAATCCAAAAATGAAAATTGTAGATCTTTGTGTATAAGTTTCAGAAAATCAAACCATTTGGAATTTGGAGTTGTTTTTAAAGAGTTATGGTTGATACACTATAGCCTATCCGGGAAGAGTTTAGAAATCGCATTGTGTTGCATAGGGCTAACTGTGGCGGATTATATCTCGTAATTCTTAAGGAATTGGGAAATGATAAAAGAATGAAAGTTGTAGTCCTTGGTGTCTAGTTTTCAAAAAGTCAAACCATTTTCAATTTAGAGTTTTGTACAAAAGGTTATGACCATTATATTAGAGGCTGCCTGAAAGAGCTAGGCATTTGTTCTTCGCGATCACGAAGCATTTTCCGCGATCGCGAAGGGAAAATGTTGGGATGAGAAAAGTTGTGCTTTGCGACCGTGGAGAATTTTCCGTGATCGCGATGAGTAATTACCTGGGCAGAAGCTATATATCGAGGTTTCGACCATTTTTAACATATTTGGAGCTATGGAGCTCGAATTAAAGCGATTTTCACCATATGGAATGGGGTAAATGATTTCTATCTAATTTTGTTCGAACTCCATGATTATGCCTTTAATTTCATCATTTAATTTGTGATTTGAGGTGGAAATTGGAAGAAAATGGAAGAAAACATGAGAAAATTCTTTGGGATTTGAATGGCCATTTGATGTCGGATTTCGATGAATTTGATATGGGTAGACTCATTAGTGAATAAGGATTCTAGTTTTATAATTTTTATCGAATTACGAGACGTGGGACCGGCTGTCGGGTTTGGCCAATTTCGGGATTTGTGATGTAATTTGGTTATTTTCGAGTGGGCTTTGTTCCTTTAGCATATTTTGATGATATGAATCTGATTTTGAATAGATTCGGGGCAATTTGAGGCCGAGACGAGTGGCAAGGGAATTGCGGAGTAGATTTTCATCCGTCCTAAGGTAAGTAATGATTGTAAATCTTGTCCTGAGGGTATGAAACCCCGGATTTCGCATGGTATCACTATTTTGGAGTGGCGCACATGCTAGGTGATGAGTGTGTAGCGTGCACCGTTGGGGATTGTGACTTGGTCCGTCCCGTAGCAACTATTAAGTTGCATTTTTTATTATAAATCATATGATATTTCGTGTTTCAAAGATTATTACTATGTTTTGGGCGGAATGCCGTATTTGGGCCTTGTGCCAAGTGTTTGGACCCCTTGTTTTTTTTTTACTGTTGTTCCTTACCTTGTTGACTTATGATTTACACTCAGTCATATTATGTTTAATTGATTTCGAAACTCAGTCTCATTTACACCATTTTGATGCATAAAATGATAAGTTTGGGTGGAGTACCCCGTTTTATTGATAGCACGAGTGACTTTTTGAGAGGTTTCTGACTGAGTGAGGCCGAGGGACTATGTTGTGAGGATATTATGGGATTGGGATGCGCGTCGCAACATGTTACACTACATTATTATATGAGAGAGGCCGAGAGTCTAAGTGATGATGCCACGAGATGGCTTGTTATAGCGTTTGGGCTGTAGGAGCCCCTCCGGAGTCTGTACACCCCCAGTAAGCGCATGTACCTACTGAGTGCGAGTGTCGAGTGCCGAGTGACGAGTGATTGGGAGACATGAGTGGCTGTGAGGTTGCCCGAGGGGATGATTATGAGTGATTGTGAGGCATGTTGAGTGACTGATTCTGAGTGATGTTATGCCCGAAGGGCGGTTTATTATTCATATTTTTGCCTGAGAGGCTACTTATGATTTATATCATTTTTACACTAAAATTCTTGGATATTTTATTGAAACTGTTGGAAATTACATTTTCAAATGATTTTCATTGAAATCGGCTTTTAAGCGTTATGATTTGACATATCTACGATTTTGAAAGAAGGACGGTACTTGCTGTGCATTTATGATGTATTTTTATGTGTTTCGTATTTCTCAAACTTTATTTACTTTTATTACTTACTGAGTTGGTGTACTCACATTACTCCCTGCACCTTGTGTGCAGATCCAGGTGCTAGGGCAAAATGAGTTGTTTACCTATCCCCGGGGACTTACTGAGATTTGCAAGGTAGTTGCACGCGTACGCAACCTTGCCATTCTCCTTCTTACTATTATAGTGTTTGGATTTTGGGTTGTATCTATTATTCGGTATATCTTAGTCTGTTTAAAAATGCTTAAATGAACTTTTATGAATTATCGATTTAGAAATGATATAAATGAAAGGATTCTTTATGTTTTGTGTATTGAATTGGCTGGTCTAGTATCGCGATAGGCGCCATCACGGCCGGGGTAGTTTTGGGGTCGTGACACTTACAAATTCTTAGGACAATTTTTCTGAAATGTCCTTACATAATCAATATATTGATTGAACCGAAAACACATTTCAATGCCAAAAGGTTCTCAATAACTTTCTCACAAAAATCCACTCCTTATTCCTCAGCGAATCAAGTTATAATCATTATTTTGGATATTTCACACATACTTGATGACAAACACAATATTGATCACGATTAGAGATATACAAAAGAAAAATGCATAAAAGCAAAATCGAAAACATACAAGTTTGTTGCAGAGAAGATGACAAAGGAGTAGATATTAAGTTGGACAAAGTATACGCTTGGGCAGGAACAAAATCATAAAGAGTTACATGCATGAACGATATTCATGAGAGGGAGCGAAAGTTTGGCTCTAAACTTTTCATATTGGGTATAAATTGAGAGAAGCGTATAAAGCAAAGGTTTGGGAAGAAAAGAAAAGAAATAGAAGAAAGGGTAAAAATGTCTTTTCATATTAATTTTATAGAGTAGTGAATTTTTTCTCAACATTAAAATTGATGGATGAAAAATAAATACCACCTTAGATAGTGACTACCACAAACATTTTCACATGAATTGCGTCCTGGCAAATTGGAATGCCTTAGGTCGTCTCTAGCTTTGTTTGGCCTGAAGCATAGTCGACTGATTAAGTTGATTTTTGCGCAAAATACAAAATTGGTTGGTCAGCAGAAATTTATTGTATTTTCTAGCCAAAAAGTATATAATATATCTAATATGTTTGTCTGCTATTATTTTTAAGAGGGGTTAAAAATATAGTTTTTTCTTGATTCTTTACTTGTAAATAATATCTCAAATTTAGATATAAGTAGTTTGGAATTGACGGAAAATTCAACTATAGTTAGTACTATATTAAATTACATTGTTTGTTTGGTTATACCTTAAGAATTATGTCATGTACTGCACCTTCCCCCCTCCCGGACCTTGCAATTCATCGAGGATGGACTTTCACCCTCTATGACCGAGAAGTGAGAACACTGTTTAATTGAGGATATGCACTTGTATAGGCAAAAATCTGTTTTCAGAATATTTACAATAATATATCATTAAAGAAAGTTATCGGTCGAGCTCACCCAAGACGTAGCGAGATCAATGGCCAAGATGTTGACATGAGTCGTGGTCAAGATATCGACAGAGATCGCGGTCAAGATGTCAACAAGGGTCGAGGTCGAGATTGACTATTAATGATAAGACTTATAACAACTAATTTGTCAGGATAGGGTTTTAAAAGGGAATATTCTAGTGGATATTCCCTGCATTTTTACTATTAGGGTTTCCTAGGAAAAAGGCCCCGTATATATAGAAAGAAGAGACAATGATAGGGGCATGTAATATTCATTCTGATAAGTACACTTTTGAGAAGAAGACTTTCTCTCTTGCAAAAACACAACGATTACCTTTTTACAAAGATTCTTGCTCATATTATTCCCCATTCCATCAGATCTGAGGACCGTTCATGCTAATCTTGGATTTATCTGTCATTCATCATTGTCAGGCAAAATATTCGTCCAACACATCCATTATTGGGTGAATCTTTCTCTCTATTTACTTAAATATCATTTATTGACATTTATTGTTAGTTATATCTCCCATAATGTTCTTACTTTAAGAGTATTCTATATTATTGCCACCAACCATATACGGAATCTATCCCATCTACTATACATCTTTGTGCTTAATATCTAGCGTTATTATCTTTAACTAGATTTAACCCCTAATTATATAAATTTAATAGTTTAACCAAAAATTATATTTTTTGGTTAAATAATTTGGCACCGTTTGTGGGGATCTTTTAGCTAAGTCTTTTAGTTTCTTCTAGATCTACAATCGCCACTGGTTGCTGACGTAAAAAGAAATAGAAAGAAAAATCTTCTTCTCTGCATGCATAGATCTAACATGGCAGGTAACAGAGAAGAAATGATAAGAATAATGATTGACCACCCAACCAACCTCAAAGACGTCATCCACGAAAGCTCTGAAGCAGTGGACAGGGGTACAACGCCCAATGCCTCCCCTAGGCGAGGTGGATCACCCCCCTCCCCACTGCAGCATCACAAAATCCCTTGGAATGACAGCCTCCACATCCGTGGGAGAGGAGACACCGCCATTGATAAAGAAACTCCTTGAGACTTGGCTGACTGATACACTAACCAGTGTCCTCCATAAGCTTGTTCAGGACGCGGCTGCAACAAATGCGAGAACCTGTGATGCACCACCAGTGAACAAGCAACATGTTCAACTTCCCCACTCCCCCCCGCGACGACAGGCAATGTTGTTAACAATGCAGGAGATGACGCTCTCACAACCATTCTGAAAAAGATAGATGAAATGGAAAATGAGAACAAGGCACTCCGGGACCAAATGAGAGAGAACCAAAAAAGGTCGGTAAAATATCGGGCACTCCTAAGTTATTTCCGAAGAGAGATGCCGGTCGGTTCGTCGAGCATCCGTACAGTGATAGTGCTGCCCCACATGCCATACTGAAGACTTTCAAAATGTCGCCTAACCTGAAAATATACGATGGCACGACCAACCCCGAGGATCATGTGACTCACTACGTTACCTCTATGAAAGGAAATGACCTCACCAAAGAACAAATATCCTCCATTCTGCTGAAGAAATTCGGCAAAACCCTCACAGGATGGGCACTAACCTGGTACTCGCAACTACCAGCTTGTTCCATGGAAACCTTCGAGGAAATGGCCGATAAGTTTGTGACGGCCCATGACGGGGCCGAGAAGACCAAGGCGAGAGTGAATGATGTCTTTTCTATCAAACAGTCCCCGGGAGAAGCACTGAGGAACTTCCTCGCCCGTTTCAACTGAGTGAGAATGACTTTACCCAATCTATCAGAAGGAATGGCGGTAGCCGCTTTTCAAAAAGGGTTGAACAGAAACGGTTCAAAAACGACAAGAAAATTACTAAGTCGTCTTATGAAATACCCCCAACAACTTGGGACGAAATACATAATTCATATTGTGCCGAAGTTCGAGTAGACGAAGACGACCTCAATGGACCGACTCATCGACTGACCTCAGTACAAGCAGAATCCAGAAAAGATCGGAGAAGTGATATCAGAAGAGATCCGGCGACCTCACGGCTGAACCGGGAATGACATCTACCATATGTCAGAACTACCGTTATATCCTCACCTCTCCATGAAGAAGTCCCACCCCGATCAAGAACATGGACTCACCAGAATGAAAGAGGTGTGCCCCATTTATTATATGCTCACAGTTTTTGCGTGTCACCTACAAGATCATCTACGCCTAGGAGAAGCTTGGACCAAAGATAAAATGGCCGCAAAAGATGAGGTCAGACCCGAATACCAGAAAATCAGACGCCCTCTGCAAGTTCCATCAAGAGCGAGGACACAAAACCAAAGATTGCATCGCCCTAATACAAAAGGTCGTAAACATGTTGCGACAGGGACACCTCAAAGAATTGTTGAGCAATGGGGGGAAGAACCAACTTTGCCAAGGGACGCAAAAAACATCAAGGTCCGCCGAAGCCACCCTCACCATCCCGCACCATCCACATGATCATCGACGGTGGAGACGACGCTTCCATCAACAACGTGAAGTCCACCATGACCCACAAGCTCAAACGGTCGATCACACATGAACGATATGATGAACTCGAAGAAAGTATCATCTTCGATAAGTTAGATACCAACGGTTTTCCATTCCCTCACTATGACGCGTTTGTTATTACGTTACGAATTTTAGATACCAACGTAAGACGAATTATGGTAGACGACGGGAGCGGCGCGTGTATTATCCATCCCCAAGTACTCACACAATTGAAACTCGAGGACAAGACATTACCACGTTGCATCACACTAACATGCTTTATCAATGTAGTTGAATGAACATCTGGCGAGATCACACTCCCCGTCCTAGCGGGTGGCGTCACTCTGGAGACCACATTCCCTATCATGGACTAGGACACGGCATACAACGCCATAATAGGGCGACCATGGCTACACACCATGAGAGCCATACCCTCCAGCTTGTACCAAGTCATAAAATTCCCAAATCCATGGGGCATATTTATCATAAGTGGGGAACAGCACACATCTCAAGAGTGCTACCAAATCGCCCTAGATTGAACGGCCACCCAACAAATGAGAGATAAAGAGAAAGAATCATAGCAATCAACTGGGTCGGGGTCGATAGACGACAACATCAAGGACATTATCAGAGACCCCGATGTGGCTGAGGCTGCAGGATCGACCATAGAGGACATCGATCTCGTTCAGCTAGACGCCAACGACCACAACAAGAAAGCTTACATCGGTTGCAAACTCCAAGAACCAGGTAAGTTTCACAAATTTCTAATTGCTAACACAGACTTGTTTGCTTTTAGCCATGCAGATATGCTAGGTATCCCAAAGGAGATCGCACACACAGATTGAACGTCGATCCACTCTACCCCCCGGTAAGGCAGGTTCGACGTAAGTTCAATTCCACAATCAATGACGTAGTGCGCGAAAAAGTGGGAAACTATTTTGAAAAGGCTATGTCAGAGATTCAAAATACCCGCAATAGCGCCAACGTGTTCATGATGAAAAAAAATGGCAAGTGGCGGATGTGCGTAGATTTCCTGACTTGAACAAAGCTTGCCCTGAGGATTTGTTTCCACTACCTCATATCGAACAACTCATCACTACGACAGTCGAGCATGAGTTGCTAAGTTTCTTGGATGCCTACTTGGGCTACAATCAAATCCTTATGGAGGAAGAAGACCAGGAAAAGACCACCTTCATCACCCACCAGGGAACATACTGCTAGAGGTCATGCCTTTCGGATTAAAAAATGCGGGGGCAACTTACCAAAGGCTGGTTACGAAGATGTTCAAAGAACAACTCAGAAAAATGATGGAGGTATACATCGATGACATGCTGTTCAAGTCCAAAAAAAGAAGAAGATCACATCGACCATTTAAGATAAACCTTCAGCATACTCAGGCAATATGACATGAAATTGAACCCCAAAAGTGTGCATTCGGCATGGCCTCAGGAAAATTCTTGGGTTTCTTGGTGTCGCAACGGAGTATCGAGGTCAATCCCGACCAAATCAAGTCCATCAAGGGTATACAATAGCACTTGACCACCAAAAAGCAAGTCCAGAAGCTAATCGGTTGTATCGTTGCTCTATCAAGGTTCATCTCGCGATCCTACGATAGATGCCACAAGTTATTCGGTGTACTAAAAAAGGAGAACGTCCTCCAATGGACCCCCGAGTGCGTCCAAGCACCAAAGAAGTTAAAGGTGTACATGTCCTTGCCACCGTTGCTCTCAAAATCGGAACCAGGACAGCCTATCCTCATCTATCTCGCTGTGTCCGACGTAGTTGTGAGTGCAGTCTTAGTCCAAGAAAATGAAGGTACGCAATCTCCCATCTATTACATTATCAAGACACTAGTTGACACCGAGACGAGGTACCCCCACCTTGAAAAACTAGCTCTAGCATTAGTCGTATCTTCACGGAAGCTTAGACCGTATTTCCAATGCTACCCCATCTCGTTCGTCACGACTTTCCCCTTAAGAAGAATTTTACACAAACTTGAACTTTCTGGCAGATTGGACAAATGGGCCATCGAACTAAGCGAGCACGATATTACATATTAACTGCGAACGACGATAAAGTCTCAGGTCCTCGCCGAATTCAGTACGCACATACTGCCTGAAGTCGAAAAAGAAGCCATCCACGCTTCTTCCCAAATACACGACCTCTGGGTCCTATACACCGACGGTGCATCTAACGCATCGGGGTCCGGTCTGGGACTCGTACTCGAAGTCCCAATAGGTGAAGTGATTTGCCAGTCCATAAAGTGCCCTGACATGACTAATAACGAGGCTGGGTATGAGGCCGTAATTGTAGGACTAACACTAGAACTCAAATACGGGGCGAAACGGCTAAGGTTGCGCTAGGGGTGTGCATTCAAATCGGTTTATGGATAAATCGAATCGATTATTTGTTATTGATTTATCGATTTCGATTTTGTCCTCTTCGGTTATCGGTTTATCGATAAACGGATAAGATATACTAAAAAGAAAAATGTACCCTTATTCTATAATACCCTTTCCTTTACTCTAAGTCCCTAACCCTATTATTTTCTCTACCCATTCTTCAGTTAGACATGACAAACGACGAAGAACATAGAATTTTAAATCTGACACCAAAAATTAATAGGAATTTGGGACATCACGCCAAGCTATGTTCTGGCCTAACTAAGTATTGAAGGCACGATTATTTTGGACTCACTCGAACTGAACATATTGTAGTAGCTAATAGAAGAGATACAGAAATCGTCGGTGATGGTGGCTGGCTTGAGCCAACATATCAGTGGCATTTATTTTATTTTTATTTTAAAAAAAGTTCTATTATGCAAAAAAAGGAACGTCGATAATTAAAATTCACACATATATGGTCAAAGGGAACATTTCCGAAGTGCTCTATTAATTATTTTCACCGACGATGTTTGATAGAGTTTGTTAGCTGCTATGTAAGTTCTCTATTTTAAATAATATACTTGTAAAAGAATGTGATGTATTACAAAGTTCTTAATATTTTTTTTAATTTCTTCCAGGTTTAAAGGTTAGGACTTTCAGTGAGGGATACCACACTTAAGGAATGATCATATTTAAAGCTCAAGGGAATGAAGTTCAAATTAATGGGAAACAGAATTAGCCATGATGATGTATTTTTATTTTTTTATTTTTTTATTTTTTTTATACCGTTGGAGTGTTGGTGGCATACATTTGATCCCTTACTTTAGTTTCGTTGCATGTGTTTTTTGACACAATTTTTATGTTATAAACGGTGTTCATCTTATTTTAGCTTATTTTTGTCCATATTAGTTAGGCGTGTTTATAGCGATATACTTTCCGTGGAATCCTGCAAATTTTCTTATTGGTGTAATCGATAATCGATAAGTAATTATCGATAAGGGTCAAAATCGAATCGATAAATCGAATGCACACCCCTAGGTTGCGCTGCAATTCTCAGCTCATGGTCAACCAAGTCACAAGGACATTCCAGATCAAGGAGCAAAGTTTACAAAAATACCATATCCCCTGAGCACAGAATATCGAGGCGGAAAACCTCACCAAATTAGCAGCAGACACAAAAAACATCACAACCGTAGACCAAAATGTGGTCCACCTCCTCAACTCGTCGATAGACCAAATCGAGGTAAGAACCATAAACCTAACTTGGGAATGGCACAACCGTATTATTACGTATTTGCAGAACGGAATACTACCCAATGATAAAAAAAAGAGGCAAAGAAGTTGCGAATGCAAGTGTCCAGGTATATCATCGTTCACAATGACATGTACAAAAGGTCATATGGGGGGGC
>ML258597.1:0-49287 GCA_005239495.1 Nicotiana undulata | reverse complement strand
GGGGGGGGGGGGGGCTGGCGAAATGCTTGGTCCATTGTGGAGCTCACTCCGGCAATCGAGCATTGGTCAGGTGCCTCATACGAGCGGGATATTACTGGCCCAACGTGAAAAAGGAGGCCGCAGATTTCGTGAAAAAATGTGAGAAATGCCAGAAGTACGCCCCAATGATCCACCAAGCAGGCGACACCTACACTCAATAATTCCCCCCTGTCCGTTCATCAAATGGGGATTGGATATCGTGGGGCCCCTCCGACCGGACGAGGTAACGTATGATTTCTCTTGGTTTTAACTGATTATTTCTCTAAATGTGTGGAAGAAGGAGCATTCGCCAAAATACGCGAACATGAAGTAAGCACCTTCATATGGAAGAACATCATATGCCGTTTCGGTCTCCCCAAAGAAATCAGTTGCGACAACGGACCTCAATTTGCAGGAAAGAAGGTCGCCGACTTTTTTGAAAAATGGCACATCAAAAGAATACTGTCAACGCCTTACCACCCCGCGGGTAACGCACAAGAGAAATCCTCCAACAAGTCAATACTGAACATTATGAAAAAGAAACTCGAAGACGCCAAGGGATTGTGGCCGTAGATATTACCAGAAGTACTCTGGGCCTACCGAACAACCTAGAAAAAAGCACAGGGGAAACGTCGTACTCTCTAATCTATGGGACTGATGCAATAAAACCAGTCGGGGAACCCAGTCTAAGATACTTTCGTGAAAGCGGACCCCAGAACGATGACAATAGAAGGCAAGAACTCGATGAAGTCGGGGAACAAAGAGATATGGCCTACGTAAGGATGGTTGCCCAAAAGCAACAAAAAAATGCTACTATAACAATAGGGGAACGATCAAGGCACTTAAAGTCGGGGACTACGTGCTTAAAGCTAAAACACAAGCGAGCAAAGACCCACATGAAGGTAAACTAGGAACAAGCTGGGACGACCCTTACATAATCACGGCACAACAAGCAAAGGGTCTTTCACACTAGAAACAATGGAAGGAAAGAGAATACCAAACAACTGGAACATTACACACCTCCAGTACTTCAACTTTTAAAGGACGAGGTCCCCAAAGTCGCATTATTTTTCCTTCACTCGAGTTTTGTCCCAATTAGGTTTTATCGAGGAGGTTTTTAACGAGGCGATGACGGGGATAATTTAGGATTGAAGTGCGCACAGACGAAGGAACTAGATGATCATTTCATTGCTTGATCTCTCACTATTTTTCCAGCTCGACCAATGAAGGGACTAGATAGACCGGGACTTGGACTGAACTACCAGCCAGTGCCGGGAAAATATGTAAATCTTTCCAAGAATATGAATAAAGCACAAGTACATGAAAGTATATTTCTGCTCTCCCTAAGCAAAGGTTACATTCGACCTCCTTCGAATTAACACATTTTCGGCCCATGGCCTCAATTAATTAAAGTTTATATTCGACCTCGTTCGAAGTAACACCTATTTGTACCACTACCTCAATTAATTAAAGGTTACATTCGACCTCGTTCGAATTAGCATCTACGCGGCCCACAGCCTCATTGAATTAAAGGTTATATTCGATCTCGTTTGAATTAACACATTTTCGGCCCACATCCTCATTTAATTAAGGGTTACATTCGACCTCGTTCGAATTAACACATATTCGGCCCACATCCTCAAATAATTAAAGGTTATACTCGACCTCATTCGAATTAACACATATTCGGCATACGACCTCAATAAATCAAAGGTTATATTCAACCTCATACAAATTAACACCTATTCGGCCCACAACCGTAACTATATAAAGGCTATTTTCAACCTCGTTCAGCCTACTCGAACAAGTTTGTTACGACAAAGGCAACCAAGCAACAAAATCAGAATAGCACAAAAGAAAGGAATTAGGTACGAATATAAAAAAGCTAACACTTCATACTTAGAATATTTTTTACAAAGGTTGCGTGCCTAGAAAAAAGTACACACGAATCTGTGGCTAAACAAAATAAAACAACAACTAATCATCGACTGTGTTAGCAACACCACTGACTTGATCGCGTAAAGCGTCTCCACCAACCTCCTTGCCATCGCCAGCGGGATATTCATCCTCATACCAGGAATCTTGTTCGATCCAATCCACGCCCGCATCCTCGTCGTCATTGCCGGCTTCCGGTGTAGCGGGATCATAGCCACAAGCAAACCAAGCTTTATGTGCCTTAGCACGAGTGTCCTCGAAGTCGGCTTCTGAAACAGCTCCCGTCCCCATCAGCTCCCTGAATATATCCAGCTGGGCCTCAACATAAATCCATCTCGTACAAATCCCGCAGAACGTCAAGAAAGGAAGAAAGACGAGGACGGATGAGCCTACAACTGTGCCTTTTCGGCCTCTAGAACTGCAACTTGATCACTAAGGCACTCTCCCGCTCAGAACGAAGAATGTGGATCACGATTGTGAAAGCCGCCTTCCTCGCAGCCGACAACTGGGCGGACTTCGCCTTCTCTAAGCCTGCCACCTTATCAGCAACCTCGCCACTCAGAGCATCCACTTTGAGTTGACACTCCTTGAGCTCGACGCGCAATGAAACCAGTTGGGATTGAAGATCGAATCATTGAGCCTCAACCCCCTTGCTCACCTCGAGTTCCTCTTCTTTGTCCCTCAACGCCCCCTCGAGTTCACTACATTTTCTGATGACCCTCACCAACTCGTCATCCTTCTCATTCAGTTCATCTCATAGAGCCCAAAAATTGCTGCTCCTACTAAACCGCCTGCAAAGCTCGCGGTGTTTATCTTGGTATTTGCGATACTTCTGCTCCATCTTCTGAAAAATGGCCTTACGCCTCTCCTCTCGTCAGGCTCTCCAATCTCCAAAATCACGGTCTGAAAGAAAGACAGAAAACGGCGAATAAGAACGAGACTGAGATCAACAAAAAATAACAGAGAAAAAACAAAAAGCTTACCCTAAGAGCGAGGCCGACTATACTCCTCGACAAAGTAGCATCCTTCAGCTTCTCAAGGTTTTACCTCCACACTGGAACAAAGGGGACCAAGAGAAGGGACCACGTCCTCAGTATTCACCAGCAAATCCCAGTCCAAGGGGATCGCAATGGTACGCGTGGTCCCCTCCAATCTAATGTTAAGTTGGGTAAGCCATTCCCTTATCATCCTCTGCATCCATATCAGAGCCCTTCTCGTAACCTTCTTCGGCTACGCTTTTCCCCTTCGTGTCGACCTAGGAAGAATGATCCTTGGCTGGTAGCGAGGCCAATGGATCTTCCTTTCGTAGGGTATCAGGGACTCTCGTTGACGGCCCCTCAAAATACATTGCAGCCTCAAGGAGAGATGCACCCTCCTCGGCCCTCGAGGATAGCGGAATCATAGGTGGTAACTCGGTGTCATCTACAAGATCTATGGTTGTTATTTCTCGGATGACAACATCCTCCATCATCGAGCTCCCTGCACGGATAGCTCTTTCTCCGACGTCTACATATCGCTTCTTACGGGGAAGCAAATTATCATCATTCGACGAAGATTCCTCTTCGTCGTCCTCGTCTAGTAGATGATGCAGAGGAGAAGTTGAGATTCCCGCGACAGGCGTAGTCAATGACCGAGCAGACCTCACAGCGACAAAAGGAACATGTGATGCCTTCCTTTTGCGGAATGCAGGAGCGGGAGCCTTTGGCCTTCTCGAAGATTCTCGGGCTGCAAAAGAAAAGTTAGAATACTGTCACTTCCTACACAAAATCGTAACGAGTAGGCGACCATGAGGTTAAAACGGCAGGGTCAAAAGATAACAACGTATATATGAATACAGAGAGACGAACTCACTGGTCACTGAAGGCTTGGGTTCGAATTTCTTGATAAAAGCCATCCATTCATGAATCCTCACTGTGTGAAGCAAAACCTGGCTGACCCAGTCATGAATATTCGTAACCAAAGGAGGGGGCGAAGTCTCGGCTGAGCGAGGAAAAGCCGGAATGCTAGACTACGACTAAGACAGGAAAAATAAACGCTTGGCAAGAGATAATTACGGGCATAATTCTAAGCCTCAGGGAATCCACTCGCGTTGGCGGCCATGTCCTCGGCCTTGACGAAGAAGTAGTTGAGCCAGAAATGACAATTTGTTTTATCGTCCATCTTCACCACCAAATGTTTACTTCCTCGGTGACGAAGATGCAACATCGTCCCCCTATAGAAACTGGGGGCAAAGAGGTGCATCAGGTGGCGAAGAGAGACCCCATAGCCAACCAACTCCACATATTTTGTCAACATGCGGATAAGCTTGTAGATGTAAGGGGAGAGTTGGCTCGGTCAGACGTCGTAGTAGCGAAAATTCCTACGCCAATGGGAGAAGAGGAAAGGAATAGCCTACATAGAACGGATACGCTTAGAACACGCAATATCCTGGGGGTGTATCTGTGCCACTTCGCGCCCTGCCGGAACCAGAACGATGTGAGCCGGAATTTTGAACTTTGCTCTAAAATCAGCGAGATCAACCTCGTTCATCATCAATGTCGAGGCCTCAGGGTCGTCTTCAGGTAATTTTGAAAAGTCAGATCTAGTTTTTTCACTACGAGGAATTATTTCCTCCACCGTAGGTAATCTATCATCCTCAAGGCAACAGAAACACTGTCGCCGTGAGAAGGCATACATATTGCCAAGGGGGTAGGGTTAGCCGCTATAACGGAGCCGGAGGGTGCGTTAACCATATTCTTGAAGGAGGATGCTTTAAGCACAAAAGTTGGAAGCAGCGAAGATCGCTAGAATTAAGAGAGTGGACACACAACGATGAAGCAAAAAGGGGACTAGGATTCAATATGGAGAATGCGAAACAAATACAATTGGCCTTAGATCCCTATTTATAAGAGTTCAAGCACCAAAACCGAGAAATCATGCCACCATTACCCAGCGCAGGCATCGATTGGAAGAGGTGTAAGAAATGATGCAAAGCGTCGGGAAAACGCGTTATAATGACACATGATGTCATGACGTCATTTTGAAACAATGCATCCCCAAAGTTTGCAACTCACGAAAAGTCATGTTGCCACCTCGCCTAAAGCATCGCTACCCAACTTGTTCGCTCAATTTCATCAACTACGACAAACAGAGTTCGCTCATCAAGGCCGTCCGATCTCGGCCTTAATAAGCGGAGGGGCTAACCGTATATGTCAAAATTTGTCTTTAGAATATTTAGCGTAATGTGGCATTAAATAAAGTTTTCGGTCGAGCTCACTCAAGACGTAGCGAGATCAATGGCCGAGGTGTCGACATGAGTCGTGGTCAAGATATCGACATAGATCGCAATCAAGATGTCAACAAGGGTCGAGGTCGACATTGACTATTAATGATAAGACTTGTAACGGCTAATCTGTCAGGATATGGTACTAAAAGAGAATATTCTAATGGATATTCCCTGCATTTTGTACTATTAGGTTTCCAAGAAAAAAGGCCCCATATGTATAGAAAGAAGAGACAAATGATAGGGGCATGTAATATTCATTCTGATAAGAACACTTTTGAGAAGAAGACTTTCTCTCTTTCAAAAGCACAAAGATTACCTTTTTACAAAGATTCTTGCTCATATTATTCCCCATTCCATCAGATCCGAGGACCGTGCATGTGAATTTCGGATCTATCTATCATTCATCATTGACATGCAAAATATTCGTCCAACCCATCCATTATTGGGCGAATCATTCTCTTTATTTACTTAAATGCCATTTCTTGACATTTGTTGTTAGTTATATGTCCCTTAATATTCTTGCTTTAAGAGTATTCTATATTTATTGTCACCAACCATATACGGAATCTGTCTCATCTACTATATGTCATTGTGCTTAATATCTAGAGTTATTACCTTTAACTAAATTTAATCCTCATTATATAAATTTAATAGTTTAATCTGAAATTATATTTTTTGGTCAAACAACACCAGAAAAAGGGGTAGAGTAGACAAAACAAAAAGTTGCCTAAAAGAGAACTAAATTAGATGTCGTTCTTTTGGATTCTTTCCTACTCACTTGCAACTTAAAAAGCAAGATTAAGATTAAGATTAAAAAGTGATTCTAGTCCCTCATGCTTGACAAGATAGATGCTAGTCCTTTCTATTGGTAGTATGCTCTTAATTTTAGTTTGATTGCTGATTTAGCTTAATAAAAGTTTTTGTTTGAATTTTTTTAGAAAAAAAAAAAAGAGAAAAAGAAGAAGAAGCAAGAATAAGATTATTCACTAATGAATTGTCCAATGCCATCTACCGCAGATATGATACATGATTTTACTTCATGCCTTCTGGGGCAACTTTAGTTTGTGTCGCTCTTTTGTTACGGCCATTTTACAAGTTTACCATTATCGTATCTAAGAGTGTTTAAGGAAATTAAAATAAATAAATATATATATATATATCAAACTAAACTGTCGTATATATTAGAGACTTGCTTGAGTTTTATATTCTCTTAAATAGAAATTATTTAGGATTGATTGATTTATTAGTTAAAAACAATTAAGATAAAAAACATATGAGGATGTAAGGTTAACCCCATTTACTCCAACTTTCGAGGTCCATTTCTAATAGTACTCCCTTATAGAGCTCTCAAGTCTCAAGGCTCTGCAGAAGAAGATTTCTGCTTCGTTATGGAGGAATTACAGAAAGCGTTGAGTGATAAGGGGCTAACGCTATCGCCTGTACCGGAAAAGGGTCGCTGCCTTTTCACTACTCGTGATTTGTCTCCAGGTTTTCCTCCATTTGTTTGTTAGGAATATATCTAAGGTTTAATAACACTATGTATAACTTAAATTCGTTTTTTATTTATTTGGATAACAGGGGCAGTAATTATATGGGAAGACCCATATGTTTCAGTTCCAAACAAATCATCAGCAAAATGTGAATGGTGTTTCGCTTCAACTAACCTTAAGAATTGTTCTGCTTGCCATGTTGTTTACTACTGTGGTAATACATGCCAGGTACTCTTTGTACTTCAATTTCAGTATATCTGATTGCTGATTTCAGATTATTGTTTTTTAATTTCCAATTTAACTGCAGAAGTCAGATTGGAAGTTGCATAAGGTTGAATGCCAGGCTTTGTCCAAGGTTGACAAGCAAAGAATAAAATCACTTACGCCCAGTGTAAGATTGATGATCAAGCTTTATCTGCGGAAGAAACTGCAAGATGAGAAGGTCAGTTTCCATCTACTTCCTCTGTTTCTATAATTTAATATCTATAGCTTGGATAATATTGTGATCACTAAATGTGATTCTTAAACATATTTGTTTCCTGTTCTGAGGTGTTCTGATGATATTCTGAACCCAGTAAGTCAAAATGAGGTCTTTGCTTTCCGAAATTACAAGGTCAATTATCTGGTTGAATTAAAGGGGGTGGGTTTGAAGGGTTTTCTGGAAAATAACACATGCAACTGCAGTCAATTGAGAACTCTAATTCCTTGAATTCTTTCAATTCTTTATGAAAATTATGTACCAGCTCGGTCGTGTCTTTGATTGAGTCAATCATACCAAGATAACCCAGCTAGACTTTTATTCCTCATAGGGTGAAGTAGTTTTTTATTCTTACAACTAAATTTAATGTGCCAAGGGATCTGTCACAATCCTTATGGATACAGTGATGTGGCAAACAGATCACATTCAAAGACTGCAAGCACATTGTTGTTTTCATTCGCATAGGAGTGAATTTTCAAGGAAATGTCTACATAAGAAGGGGGGAGGGGAGGAATCAGACATCCTTAACATTTAGAAAGTGAAAAGATTCCGACAGTAGCCCTTTGTTTGGAAACTAGGGAAGGAAAAAAGAATGGTGGCTTGGCTAAGTTTCCGATTTCCTGGTTTGGTTTGACAAAAGGAGGGACGAAATTGAAGGGAGAAAAATATGTTCCTCCTCAATCTGCTAATGTCTCTCTTTCTTTTAGGAGGGAATCAAATCATAAAATTTTAGATAGAGGATCAGTTTCTGTCATCTCTTCTATTTTGTCTTTCCTCACTTCCTTCCCTCCCTTAGTTTTCAGAAGAAGTGTTAAATGTTTATATGTGCGTGGAAATACCTAGAAGAATGGCAACATCATCAAATTGTTTGGAATAGTTGATGGCTAGAAATCCCAAGTAATGGGTTGCAAATCATGGAAACCTCAATATGTGCTATATAAAAGTAGGTAAGGTTCAAAAGTAGCTGGAATATATGTTCCAGCAGGTTCAATCACTTCAGACATTGTTTGTTTTTCTTTCTGTTTATCAGATGTAATAATTTCGAGTAAGTACTTTGTCCTGAGCAACTTTGATTTTATCTTCTTACCCTTGTTGGATTTGTCGTTCTCGATCTTCAACTTTGTCATGTGAAATAGTCTTTCGACGATAGTATGTATTGGTTTTGCCATGAAGCTCTTAACTACTCTTTCACTGCCAGGTTATTCTAGCTACAGTCCTGGACAATTTCAGTCTGGTGGAGTCCTTGGTATCTCGTATCCTTGTGTAGCTTATACTGAGAGTTCTTTTTTGGTTGTTGAGAAAGAGCTTATACTGACGAGTTTCTGATATAGTTTTGAATTATGCTTCATTAGGTCTATCTTTGCTACGTGTTTGACCTTGTGTTGTTCTTAACAAGTTTGTTTCCCAAGATATGACTGATATTGATGAGAAGCAGCTAGTTTTGTATGCTCAGATGGCAAACCTGGTCAATCTGATTCTTCAGTGGCCTGAGATCAGTATAAAGGAGATTACAGAAAAGTTCTCTAAGGTATAAATTGTGGGCCGGATGCAACATTTTGCTTTATGTGTCTAAAACCTATGCAACCTTATTATGTGTTGCATAGACCCTGTTCGTCTGGGCCTTTGTTCATGAAAACTGAGGACGGTAGTGGCTGAAATCTTCCCTTATTCACTTGTCTGGAAGCATAATCCTTTTTCTTACAGAATTTATTGTCTAACCTGGTGTATCTCTGCTGTATTTTCTGAGTATGGGCAGTTCTCATGTAATGCACATACAATTTGTGATGCTGAACTGAAACCCCTGGGGACAGGCCTTTATCCGGTGGTTTCTATAATCAACCACAGGTAATTGTTGTAGTATCTTTCTGTCTAGGTAGTATATTTATTTCTCTAAATGGCCTTTTTCTGTTATAGTTGTTTGCCGAATTCGGTTCTAATATTTGAAGGACGAATGGCTGTTGTCCGAGCAGTGCAGCATATACCCAAAGGTACTGAGGTAATACTTTGTTTCCAGATTATTTTGATCAGCCTCTATTAGTATAAATCATCATTAATTGAAAAAGTAGAACCAAGCATAAGTTATAGAAAAAAAGAAGAAGAATTTGAGTGTTCCACTGGATGATGCAAATCAACGAATAAGAGGTTTATATCTGAGGAAGGTGCTTTTCATTTGACCAGTAACTCCAATTTTGAGCAGGGTATTGTGTTGATGAATTTAGTAAGAACGTTTACTTATAATGATATGTATATCATCATGATAATGTACATGATCAACAAGCATTTACATCTTTGTCCTTAACAGTTGAACTTGAATGTACTTTTGGAAGTCAACTACTTTAAGATTCTTGTTTGCTTTTTTGAGTACTTAAGCATCTGTTTGGAGTTCAAGAGGAGATTGTGGAAAAGGTGGAAGAGAAAATGTGGTGCACAATCAATGAAGGGGGATTGTCTGGTTGCTGAGCTTCCAAGGGTTTTGATGATGTTGTATGTCAAAGCAAAAGGCTTCCACGGGCTTGAATTGGGTCAATTTGGAAGAGTTTAGGTTTGACACACATTACTGTAGAATTTTGTCAAATTTGACATTATTCTGGGGGATACCTCTCTACAAACTGCTCCTGCTCTCCATGTGCGGGCTTTGGCATGTTCATTCTTGCATGTACAACAAGTTGATGGATGATAAGGAGTACATTTGGGATGTTATTTACTGTTTTTTACGCAGTAATCTAAAAATACAAGTAATTTCATTGGCATCCAGCAATCACTAACTTTCTGATTTACTTGATTGGCTTCCAAAAGGTATTGATAAGTTATATAGAAATGGCTGGAAGCACTGCAACTCGTCAAAAGGCTCTTAGAGAACAGTACTTTTTCTCCTGCACTTGCATTCGCTGCATCAAGTTGGTATGTTCGCTGTATTGTCTAATTAGTCCTCAATAATTAGATTTCTGATCACAAACTTATCACCCCGCTCACTGTAAGGGCCAAAACGATGATATCCAAGAAAGTGCAGTTCTGGAGGGTTATAGATGCAAGGATAAGAGATGCAGTGGTTTCCTGCTTCGTGACTCTGGTATATGATCCCTGTCTCAACCTCACCATATATCGGCATGATTGATCTGGTCTGCCTGTGACTTCTCAGTTTCTTGTGTTTGCAGGTAATAAAGGATTCAGATGCCAATTATGTGGACTCTTTAGGGACAAGGAAGAAATAAAAACTATTGTTAATGAAATCGAAACAATATCAGAGAAAGCTTCATTTTCACTTTCCAACGGACGTATCCTTTGAGCCAGTGAATGAGAATATCTTACGTATGTTACTGTATATAAACACTACATTTTAGCCTTCTAAATACTAACTTAGAATAAACATCATATTTACACTACTTCTAAAGATGATTTGAGCTAAAAATCTCCTCTCTAAGTCGGCACAAGCTACATTCTTATGTTATAAGAGGAGGCACTTTTGATAAGCCCACCTGAGTGTGTAGAAGTGAGGAGGCGAAATGTTCCGTTAATTAAATTAAACAGTATTTAGATTATATTTATTTGGTTTTGTTGGGAAAACAGACTGCTTTGACAGAATACAGATAGGAAAGATGCAAGTGTAATGTATAAAATGATTGAGAAACTTCAGCAGAAGCTGTGCCATCAATTCTCGGTCAATCTGATGCGCACACGGGAGAATCTTTTAAAGGTTTGATTGCCTTTACTACAGTGTCTCACAGAAGAATGTTTTTGAATGTTCTCATCTATGTTTACTCCATTGAGGAAACTTCTTTTTATTGTCCCTAAGAAGATGCTTACATCAATCTTGTTCCAGCCATCTTTAATTAGTTAATATTTTTTTGAACCTGAAGAATGGATGTTTATTCATTTAGATATTGATGGAGCTGCAAGATTGGAAAGAGGCACTGAAGTACTGCAGATTAACTATCCCAGTTTATAAGAGTAAGTTGGCACTACCTGATGGTTCAAGAGAATTCTATTCAGCAACCACTATTTCGATGCTATCAGTTGATTTAGTATAATATAGTAGTAAACCAGGTTCAAGACTTAAAAACTACTCTTCCTGTGCCAAATTAATCTACCCACTTCCTGTTTTAGGTAGTCTCGAAGTTGGGTCTATATTCCTAAAACCCTGTATTCTTCAATACTTAAGTCAATTTTCTACTATAAGAAAATACTATGAGATCCAGTTTTATATTTAATTCAATAAGTGAGTTATCTCTGCTCTTGGACCCAAGTTTATACATGACAAAAAAATTTACTTTATCATAATAATCACGCTCAAAATGAAAGAAGGAATCTGAATTCTAATGGAGAGAGAGAGAGAGAGCAGGTTTTTCTACATTCTTAAGCTATATCCCTTATTGGTGCCAGTTGTACGTCTGCATAACAAATTATTATCATCATGACTTTATGTTGCTCATGCGCCCCGGACCCTGCAGTTTTGCTCTTCTGCCTGGGATGTTAAATTTAATTCTGTTGCGTTTCTGTTCTTTTTGTTATTAGACATGCATGTTTTACCTGGAGATAACTAACATTCCTTCTGAAGGAACATGTGATTCGGGAGATGTATAGATTTGAGTTGCTTCGCTTTGTATAACCAAGAAACTTTCTTATGCTTCCAACGTATCACCAGCATATATAAAGAAGTAACGACTTTTTCTGAACTTAGTCATGCACTAAAGTTCCGTTTTCCAATAGTTTTAATCTGCTGTCTGAACATATATACTTATTAGATCTACATGTTTTCTCCATATGGTAATATTTCTTCTTTTGATAGGAGTTTATCCAGAGTGTCATCCTTTGCTCGGACTGCAATATTACACTTGTGGAAAACTTGAATGGTTAGAGAGCTTTTGGTTTTTCAATATATTGTGTTGCATATTTCTGGCTTTTGGCAGTTGTCCTCTTTCTATTTCATGTTTCATTATCTTGATTATCAGACATTTGTTTATCTCTAGTATAGGCGTTTGGACATAAGAATTGTAAAATTCCAAAAAATGGTGAAAATGGTATTTGAAATTTAGAATTGTGTTTGGACATAAATTTCAATTTGGGTTATTTTTGAAGTTTTGTGAGTGATTTGCGTAAAAAAATTGAAAAACAGCTTTTTGGAGTTTTTCAAATTTTCGAAAATTTCCAAAATGCATTTTCAAGTGAAAATTGGAAATTTTATGAACAAACGCTGATTTCGAAAAAAAGTGAAATTTTCTTGGAAAAAGAAAAAATATATTTATGTCCAAACGGGCTCCTAGTACATGCTGTTGCAATATCGCACAAGTATCCTGCACGTCCAACTTCTGGTGAAGTTAAAGCAAATTAGCAATGCCCCTAGAGGCATGGGGAAGTTCGTGTACCGTTTGAAACAGGTGCTCGAGGTGGCAAGTAGTTGCTTTAACTGTAGCCTAGCCATTTACATCGGTAACATATATTTAAGTAAATAAAGTATTATAAGGAAATATAAGACTTGGAAAATACATTCAAGTCACTTAAATTAAGTAGTATAAATGTATATTAGAACTTTATGGACTAATTTATGCAAGTGTATGCACTTATTGAAGTGCCTCAAAAATGAAAGTATTGCCTAAGAAATTAGTTTGTCTTAAGTTCTACAGTCTCTAGGACAAGTGCCAAGTAGACTATTGTACCAGACAATTCCAGACATTTAAACGGCTATGCATATATAGTAGTAGTCCAGTACAATGTATGCATATGAAAGAGTACCGAAACTGCGAAAAAGGATAGGTATATTTGGTACAAGCCCATACTGATCCTCAATTCTTCTGTATATTTCTTAACTCTCTCACCAACACCCATTACATGATAAGTCATACCAGTATTTCAGGATTCCATTGTATAAGGGTCTAAAAAATGCTTAGAGATTTTAAACAGTTGTCTTTGTTTTTTCTTTTTTGATGTGTGTTAAACATTTGTCTTTGTATACAGAGAAATTTTAGTCTACTTAATTTAAGCAGTTGAGACGAGAAAACTATGGGCGGTCTCGTGTTAGCTGATTAGATATCTGGAGATTTGCTCCTTCTGGCTTGTTCTGTTTTATTTTGTTAATCTTGGAAACATCCAGAGAAACAGACCGAGTTCGACCAATTTTGCAAGTCTTTGAGGATTTTTGATACATTCATCAACTTTATCAGTGATCCAAGCTTTGCTTTAACTTCTGAAATTATGTGGCTTCAGATATTAATGAAGTTAGCGACAGTTTTCCATTAAGTAGGATTTCTTGTTCAGGTTACACAGCTTGTTGCGAATTTTGAGCTTCTTGGAAACATGGAAAAAGCTGGAACCTACAGTTTATAACATTCTTAAAGAAATGTCGAGAAAGTGGTGGTTTCGTTAATGATATCCCCGTGGTGCTGATTTGTTAATTACAGGTGGCTTGGTGAGACAGAGGAAGCCTACAGGTCACTAGCCAAGGCAGCAGAGATACTGCGAATTACTCATGGAACAAACACTAATTTCATGAAGGAGCTTTTTGTGAAGTTAGAAGAAGCTCGTGCGGAGTTCTCTTACAAGATTTCATCCAAGGAAGAAGAGAATGGTTGAACTGCATCCACATATGCACGTAACCTTTGTCGACAACAGATAAAATTCGTTTTACCAGTTCGACGAAGGGCAGCCCCTCTTTCCTAATTGTTACAATGATAAGTTTCTAGTGAGATGCTAATCTCCCTTTCCTACTGTCTACATTTGATGGAAGATTGGAAGTTGAATTACTATTGTGAGAGAAAATAGGCTATCTTGGCAGTTTCTTCTATCTTATATAAGAGACTGGAGTTTTGACTTTTGGAAAGGGGTGCAAGGCACTGTAAATAGCTAGAATTTGTATTGTTGATAACATTGCAGGAATTATCCATATATAGGAGTAAAATATTTTATCTTTTGAATATTTCTGTATTAAGAGTTAGAGTATGCTTTTGAACTTATATACGTTTGCAAACAAAGTTACAAACAGGGTAATAACTAATAACACTCTCCCAATCAAGTTACAGAAAAAGTGGCCAAACCTTGCGGCTGAGCCTGGATAACGCAGGTGCGCAGGTGCAAAACGACAAGTAATAGCATCTAAAATGACCTTGAAAATATACTGGTATAACATAATAATTTATCAGTCATATTTTCCAACGCTCAAATTGAGCTGTTCTAAAAGTTTCTGCAGAACTTGATTTCCAAAGAGGGATGATAGGTCTACAATTGTGAAAATATAACAAGAAACTCTTTCGAGAAAATCTAAACAGATCAACGGTAGCGGCGTAAAGACAGAGTCTGGTTCCTCTTCCAAGTTGCCCTTCTTGAGGGACGTTGCTTGTGGTGCAAGTGTCCTTTTCCTTGGAGACCCCTGTTTTTCTTGCCGGCCGAAGTCAGTCCACGAAGCTCTCTGTGCTTGTGCACCGGGTTGCAGATCCAGTTGATTCTTGGGTCATTCCTCACAGCAGCATGGGCTGCATCAATCAGGATCACTTCATAGTACTTATAAGTAGAATCCTGCAATCAATAACGTAATAAGTTGCTTTGTATGACATGAACCCAGAGAGAATCTGCACTAGAAGAAATTTGAATTTTGCTAAAAGAGAGTCAACAGACAAATACCTCGTTGATCCAGTAAGAATTAAGGACCTTAAGACCACCCAATTTCCTACCAGCACGCTCCTCAGCAACAGAGCGCTTACTGCGCTGAAACTTCAACTGGGTGACTCCCTGGTTGGTAGGCTTACCATACACAATACCTTTGGGTACAGGCCTCTTCCTTCCACCACGCTTCACACGCACACGGTAAACCACGTAGCCCTGCAAATATTGTTGAACACAGTCACACGGATAGAAATCCAAAAGTGGACAACAAAGGCACCCTTTCTACTATGGAAATGGAGAACTGGCAAATACTATTACTTGGTTCTAAGTTTTAGAAGTCATACAACAATTGCATGCACTTGAAGAAAAAAATATTTGCAATTTGTTTCAATGCCATGCATCCAGAAATTTCAGATAACAATGAATGGACAGAGGATCATTAAACTCTCATAGCAGCAACCTGTTATCAGAAATTACAGACGCAGCACCACACAATTATTTACAGAGGCAATAAGAAGAGGCGGCGATTATGGCTAAACTGAGCAAGTAGCCTACTTGATCAAACATTGAATCAAATATTTATTATCCTAATAGCATGGGATCGATTCAATACATAACATCAAAAGGCAACAGAATTAAACCAATAATAAAATCTCACTTAAACACTCAAACTCAAGTTTTACCAGACCATGTTCATTGTCACCTTAGTGCATCCAAGAACAAACTATTCAACAATTGTGGATTCAGAAAACTTAGTACACCCTATTTATATCTATAAACATTTGCAATATGCACATGACTGAAACCTCTCAGCAAGTAACATTGTCAAAAATATCAATTACCAATAAAGGAGTAATATTGTCAAATATCATACAACTTCTATGCCTCAATTACAAACAAGTTGAGATTGAGTATATGAATCCTCACTAAACATGTCGCTCCATTTAAGCTCAACTCAACATCGTTGAATATCAGAATGAAAAGAAAAAAATACCTGCTTGGCTTTGTAGCCGAGGCGGCGTGCCTTGTCAGGACGAGTAGGTCTTGTGACACGCACTATGGATGGGAGCTGGCGGTACTCCCAGCACCTCACCCTCTGCAAAAACCTCATCACATCTGACTGTTTCTTCCTCCATAGCTCTGACACGTAAGTATAGGCACCTACATATCCACCACATAACAAACCAAAATCATTTTCCAAAAACACCAATATAAGCATATCCTGTATTTGCATGATCAAATCAGCATTACCAAAATTCCAACAATTACATTTCAAACATTAAAAATTCCATATACTGCACCATTTTTTAAAGAAATCATATATCATTTTTTCCCAGGAAATTCATGCCATAGGAGATTTTCAAAACAATAAGGTCCATTATTCAGTTGAACTTTTTTCAAACTGTAAAAAAAACATATGATATTAAACATACTACTATTATAACATTCAAGCAAAATGACGAATATATTTGGAAGGAAAGGTCAACTGGAATAAAGCGATCCTCAATTTGACATGAATCAATATCAAACAAGAAGGGTAATGCAGAGATAACTGAATTAAAATAAGATTAACATACCCATTGTAGTGCGGCGAAACTCTCTCCTCTTACTCAGCTATTACCGGTGAAGTTCCGCTTAGGGTTATGTGGGAGGCGTGGTTTTTAATGACCTATTGGGCTAAAAGACCAATCGGTCCATTGCCCAAATTCCAAAATAGAGTAAATTTTAGAGGGTTTATGTTTTTAGCCTATGCCAGAAATTATGTGTATCTGATAGTTGAAAAAATATATAAAATTTATATTATTTATATATATATATATATATATATTATTTATTTTTGGCTATTATTTCTACAGCGGCTATGCACTATTATTTTTCCTAAAAAAATTTCGTATTGTTTGCACGAGGTAGCCGATTTAGAGCCTGTTTGGACATAAGAAATTTTTCCATTTTTTTTCAATTTCTTTTTTCCGAAATCAGCGTTTGTTCATAAAAATTTAAATTTTCACTTGAAAATGCATTTTGAAAAATTTCAAAATTTTGAAAAACTCCAAAAAATGTTTTTCAAAAATCACTCACAAAACTTCAAAAACAACCCAAAATATATACATGTCCAAACGCCCACCTAGAATCCCTATTTATGAAAGGAAAACTTACACAAATGTCCCAAATAAGTCTCAACTTGCCAACCTCTAGCCATTAGTCATAAACTTACCAAAACTAGCAAAGCACATATAAAAATTGAAAAACCAAATAAATAAGGTTCTTTCTCTCAAAGATTCACACGTAAAAATCCTCTTACATATTTTTAAGCGTGATAAGCAAAAATATAATATAGAAAACCGTACTCAACATCACACTGTTGCGGCGTGCAACCCGATCCAAATAACATACCTGTGGCGGCGTGCCACCCGATCCATACATAAAATTCACATAAGGAGATACACACCGAGCTAAATTGCTCATTACTACAAAATACTGAATATCGGTCACAAGCAACGCTAAGTGCACAATACCATCCATGGGGAGACATATAGCGCCATAAGCTACAAAACTCAAGCACAACTAAGGTGCGATATATGATTTGAATCTCACGAGCCATCCTGCTCACATAACACCATCGCTACGCAGAATCTCAACACATAAGAAAATTATCAAGTCGTTGCACAACTCACACGGCACAATATAATATCATATGAAATAGCAGACGTCGAAATAACACCCAACGTTCTAATACTCCTCCATGAGGAGTGCTATACTGAAACGAACACCTCTGGCCTCATATAGAGCCCGTATTCATATTTAAATCCATCCACAGACCTCAAGCCGATTCTGATCGCACCGTACTAGGCTAATAACCTTTCACGGGTCTCTAATAACCCCCTTTTCCCATAACACACAAGAACAACCATCATAACCTGAGCAAGCCCCCACAATCCACAACCCAACAAGTCGAGTGCCCTACAGGAATAAATTCTCAAATTTAAAAAGTCCACTTCTGGTCAAACTTCTTAAAAACCTTCAAATTTCTAACTTTAGCCAAATGACTCCAAAATGACCTACGGACCTCCGAATACACTCCCGGACGCGCTCCCAATACCAGAATCACCATACGAAGCTATTCCTACACTCGGAATCCCAAACGGACATCGATAACACTGAAACACACTTCAACCAAAATTTATGAATTTCTCCCAAAACGTTAACTTCCACAATAGACGCCGAAACGCTCCCGGGTCATCCAAAAACCAATCCGGACATACGCCCAAGTCCGAAATCATCATACGAACCTGTTGGAACCTCCAGATCCCGATTCCGAGGTCGTTTACTCAAAAATAACCACCTAACCAATTCTTCCAACTCAAAGCTTCCGAATGAGAATTATCTTTCCAAATCGACTCTGAACTTATCAAAATTTAATTCTGACCACGCGTGCAAGTCATGATACCTGAAGTGAAACTACTCAGGGCCTCAAACCGCTGAACGATGCGCCAGAGCTCAAAACGACCAGTCGGGTCGTTACATTCTCTCCCAATTAAACATACGTTCGTCCTCGAACGTGCCAATAACTGCTATGGAGTTGTCCAAAATCACTATTTAACACCTCGTGCACTTGCCCGTGCTACCACAACCTAGTTGATCACATTAGCTCTAGTCAGTTTGAAGATTCTCCCTTTTATTTAGTCCAACAAGCCTTAAAGCCAAATTCCTACGTCTGGAACTCTCCATTGGGCCTGCTTTCAACATACGAACACCGTATCAATCACCACACAATGTACCAAAACATGATTGCATGCCTTTGCTGAATTAACACCATGCACCGCATAATTCACATGACCATAATAACATTATCTGATCATAATATCCGAAATTCCACGAATCTGATGCTCCTACATACCTCATGACTCATATAAGTCATGTTCCAACTCTTACAATACGGACATGACGGAAGAGACGTGTAGAATTCCGTAACCAACTACCGAGCCAACAAATCATTAAGTCTATACTCCTGACAAGAGCCATCACCTCATGCTGAATCAATTAATGGCATTTGCTCTTTGATACACTTCATATGATCTGATTGCACTAATCCTAGATCCATTAATCTTTTCTCACCCAATAAGAATCGTTCATGGAACAAGCCACCCCATACATGACCAAAAGTCTCATATGATTCCACAACGTGCTAATAAACTACAACCTGGAATGTGATACATAAGGAAAACGAACTCTGGGAGGAACTACTCAACTCACGCACTAATATGAACTTTCATCAGAAAATGGGAAACAAAACACATAAAAATATAATATAGAAAACCGTACTCAACATCACATTGTTGCGGCGTGCAACCCGATCCAAATAACAAACCAGTGGCGCCGTGCCACCCGATCCACACATAAAATTCACATAAGGAGATACACGCCGAGATAAATTGCTCATTACTACAAAATACTGAATATCGGTCACAAGCAACGCTAAGTGCACAATACCATCCCCGGGGAGACATATAGCGCCATAAGCTACAAAACTCAAGCACAACTGAGGTGCGGTATATGATATGAATCTCACGAGCCATCCTGCTCACATAACACCATCGCTACGCGGAATCTCAACAAATAAGAAAATTATCAAGTCGTTGCACAACTCACACGACACAATATAATATCATATGAAATAGCAGACGCCGAAATAACACCCAACGTTCTAATACTCCTCTATGAGTAGCACTATACTGAAACGAACACCTCTAGCCTAATATAGAGCTCGTATTCATATTTAAATCCATCAACATACTGGGGTGAATGTGTTCTGTGTGCAACCTAAATCATAAATAGACTACCTTCTTCTCATAGCTATCCTAAATCCCCATTTGAACTACTTTACAAAAGAAAACCAACATATTCCCACATGAAAAGTTTTGGATGTCTGCGTTATCCCTATATACCTAAGGTACATAGGGACAAATTTGAACCCAGAACATCACCACACGTTTTCATTGGTTATTCTTGTGGAGTCAAGGGGTACAAGGTCCTAAGTCTTGCCACTAAAATGATACATATATCCAGGGATGTTGTCTTTGTTGAAAGTGTGTTTCCATTCACTTTATCTTCTGAAAATACACCCTTTCCTACCGTTTTCAACAATTCTGCCCCTCTCACTGATTGTATTTCTAATAATGATAAACACATCTATGATGGTGATAATGGTATAAGTGTTTCACACAATCAACCTTTGGAACATGATACTCTTCTAACACTTGTGAGACCTTACATATCTATTGAACCTTCTACATCCTCACCACAATCTAATATACCACAATCTTCAAGACATAACACATCACTTGTTAGAGATCAACCAGACCACACCTCCATTAGCCTAAGGAAATCACAAAGACCTCTCAAAACACCACTATACCTACAAGATTATCTACACTCACTCCCAAAACTGAAACCATCATCACCTGCTAACCATTGTGATTCAAATACACCATTATCTCTTAATGTTGCATTTCCCAAGAGTCATCATGTTTCCCCTGATACTCTGATTCCTGAAAGGCAAAGTCTTGTAAGAGACATTTGCAGTGATAGTGAACCTTCATCATATGAGGAGGCAACTAGGAATCCTGCCTGGCAAACAGCTATGAACCAAGAATTTGAGGCATGACATGCCAATCATACTTGGGACCTAGTCCTTTTACCTGCTGGAAAGAATATCATAGGGTGTAAATGGGTGTATAAGACTAAACGCAAAGCATATAAGAGTGTATAAAGGCTCAAATCTAGGCTAGTTGTGAAAGGATATACCAAACAAGCATGCATTGATTATACTGAGACATTCTCTCCTGTAGTCAATATGGCAACTGTGAGGTCTCTCATAGCTGTTGATGTGAAGAAAGAGTGGCATATGTCCCAATTGGATGTGAGCAATGCATTGCTACATGGTGACCTAAATGAAGAAGTCTACATGGAGGTTCCTCAGGGTCTGGCTGTAAATAATTCAGAGTTGGTTTGCAAGCTCAACAAGTCACTCTATGGGTTGAAACAAGCCAATAGTCAATGGTATGCCAAGCTGACTGAAGATTTATGTTCAAGGGGTTATACACACTCTATGTATGACTACTCCTTATTTTACAAGAAAACTGAAAACTTAATTGTCTACATAGCAGTGTATGTAGATGACATTGTAGTGACATGAACTAATATGCTGGAGATTGAAGATTTGAAAACTTTTCTGAATGATAGCTTCAAGATAAAAGATCTAGGCAGGTTACACTATTTTCTGGGACTAGAAGTTCTTTTATAAAGTTGATGGTGTGATAATATCTCAAAGGAAGTTCATTCTTGACTTGATCAAAGAATATCAATGCATGGACTACAACAGTTTCACTTCACCACTGGATCCAACAATCAAGCTCAGGGCAAAAGAAAGAGAAATTCTGACTGATCCCACTTACTATAGAAAATTGGTGAGAAAGCTTAACTTCTTCACAATCACCAAATTGGACATAGCCTACAATGTACAAAATCTGAGCCAATTCATGAATGATCCTAGACAACCTCACTTGAAAGCAACATTTCATCTACTTAGGTATTTGAAGGGGGACCCAACTCTGGGGATTTTTTTTGTCCAAAGAAGGAGACTATGCTGTTAAGGCCTACTGTGATTATGACTGGGCAGCATGCCCAGATTCTCGGAGATCTGTGAGTGGCTATCTTGTACTTTTGGGGAGCAGCCCTGTTAACTGGAAGTCAAAGAAGCAAGATATTATCTCCTTATCCTCAGCAAAAGCTGAGTATAGAGCCCTAAGAAAGGTAATAGGGGAATTGGTGTGGCTTAGTAGGCTATTTGAGGAGCTCACAGTTCCTTTTCCTAAGCCTATTACAGTGTTTTGTGATAGTCAGTCTGCCATGCACATAGCCAGGAACTCAGTGTTCTCTGAAAGAACCAAGCACATAGAGGTAGGTTGTCATTTTGTTAAAAGCAAGTTACAAGAAGGGTCGATTTCATTACAACATGTAGGAACTACAAACCAACTTGCAAATGTTCCAACTAAGGTATTAACAGGAGTCAAACATTCAACAACTTTACACAAGTTGTCAGTGTTTGCTACACCACCAACTTGAGGGGGGGTGTTGAGATGGCTAATTATGTAAAAGTGGTTATGCGATTGTAAAGTGGTTAGTTTAGTTAACTTGTCAGGAGGCTATTTCCGTTATTCATTTTTAGTTAACAAATGTTTTGTATATGTTGACATTCACAGTTGTAAGAAAGGTCGGTTGGCCCATTCTAATTCTTCTCCTCTCTCTCTTTTGCCATGCATTTTCTGTACTCCTCTAACCGCCATTGTTGCTCACCTCGAGCTTGACTAAGGTGAGGACCTGTGTTTAACAGCCCCTTATCGTGTTTTATGCTTTGAGGTGTCTCATTAATCTTATTTATTTTTTTAGATTTTCTCAGATAATAATTCATAGTATTTAGGTATGGACCTTATGAGGATACAAAATACGTGCATTAGTTGAGCCGATTGGAGCAGCACTTTGCACTAGTTGTAGTCAAGACTAAAGATCTTTTTTCTTTTTCATTTCTTGCTTTATTTGAGGTTTGGAGTGAATTTGCGTGCTAATTCTATGTCATGACCCTTTGTAATTTTGAATTTAAGAAAATGACCTTTTTGGATCCCTTATGTGTAAAAGATAGATCTCTTACGTGTAAAAGATAGATCTCTTACGTGTAAAAATAAATCTCTTATATATAAAAAGAGGTAAGATCATAAAATTAAAAACAAGTTTGTAAAGAACAAAAAAAAAAAAAAATTGGCCTTGAACTCGCTGTGTGAATGAATCACAGGTTAACTCGCTCTTTTAAATAGGTCAAAGTGTTGGCAGCTATTTATTGTTGCCTTCGTTACTCCTTTTCTCCCTAATGAAAAAAATAAACAGGAATAATGTCATTTGGCACTAGATTAATGTTTATTTAATATTTACACAATCTTAAGGTTTATCGCCCATAAAAAAAAACAATAAAATTAGAAGACGTATCCTTTAAGAAGGGGCTGAAAATTCAAAGTGTGAAAATATTTTATTCCAAATTGAAACAGGGTAACATGTGGCTCATATATTAACAATTCCATTGCCATCATACATTGTCAATTTCATTTGTTTCATTCTTGTAAATTGTTTGTTTTTACTGCTATTTAGATGTGAAACTTCAGTCAGGTATATGCAATATAGCAGCAGCATCTTCCATTTCTTCTCCTTTAAGTGAATGTAAGTCCTACAAAAGAGTAAACTTTTTTCCTTTAAACTAGTTTAGTTATGAAAAAGCTAAAATACAGAAGTATAAATATGTAATTTACTTTTGCAAACTAACTGTGTAATAATCATTACTAGAACAGATCGGGAGGAATGTCTTAAAACTAGAAAAGCAAAGATATTTAAGTACAGATTGTAGTGGCACGTACAAAATAAAGTGAGAAAACAAGATGCCAATGCCACGACCAAATCTTTCCGTCAAAATCGGGAACTGTACAAAGAAAACCACGAGCGCCTAGAAATGTTTTCCTCTAAATCCAGCCGTTGGAATTTAGATCTACGGCTGAAATTAAATCAAGGTGGCTCCACAATTCGCTTAAAACCCGCTCCACTTTCATCCCTCCCTATTCTTCCCTCTCTCTAATTACTTACACACACACACTCTCTCTCTAGATACAGACGCTCTTTCTTTTCTCGTTTTTTCCCACTTCAACAAAACCTGCTTAACCTGCGCACTTGGGAACTGCTTAACCTGCGCCCACCGCCGCTGAGAGATGAAGCCGTTATTCGAGTTCGTTGTAAGAAGAATATCAAGATACAGGATGGAACAGTGAAGATCCAACGGTTGAGATTACTGATAATCATCGGGACCCAATAAGAATGGAGCCTCAGAAAAGCCAGTCGAAGCTGACGAGGACTAAGTCTTCACTTCTCCGGTCATCTCCTACTCTCCGGTCCTCGTCCCTCCACAGCATATCTGATGATGAACCGGACATTGAAGAACAGAAGCCCCACAAAACCGGCTCAATACCGGTTCGACCGGTTTCATCTTCCGGTCCGGCCAGGGCAGCTCCTGTTATAACAATTTCCTTGCTCTCTATATACACACTGTTCTATTTCTTCAACAGGGATGGCATGTCCACGTCGGAAAATCTCCTCATCGCACTGATTTTCATTGCCATTTTGCTGTTCTTCGCCGGAAAAAACAAGAGTACAATTCATCAATGTTATAACGGTTTGAAAATCATGTGTAATGAGTACGGGAAGAAACTCGGTTTAATGTCTAGTAGTAATAATAAGAGTAAAGTGCAATGGTTCATCGGGGAGCGAAAAGTAGATGGGAAAGAGAAGCAAATTGTGAGAGAAGGAGTGGAAGTTTACAGCAATGGTGACATGTATGAGGGGGAATTTCATAAGGGAAAGTGTAACGGGAGTGGTGTCTACACGTTTTTTGTGAAAGGGAGATATGAAGGAGAGTGGATTGATGGAAGGTATGATGGGTATGGGATAGAGGGCTGGGCTAGAGGTAGCAAATATAGAGGGCAGTATAGGCAAGGATTGAGGCATGGCTATGGTGTGTATAAATTCTATACTGGAGATACTTATGCTGGGGAATGGTGTAATGGGCAGAGTCATGGAATTGGAGTTCAGAGTTGCTCCGATGGTAGCTGTTACATCGGTGAATTTAAACGCGGTGTTAAACACGGCCTTGGCTGTTACCATTTCAGGTAATAATTACTGTGATTTCTTTATGGATTTTAAATTTTATACATTGACGGTGTAAACTGTAAAGTAAAAAGGTTAATTACCACAGATTATCAAGAGAGTTAGATGTAATGTACTTAATAATTGATGTGATTATGTAAATTGTTTTTTTTACCGTGCATAGAACTTAAACTCTTTCTTTATATGGACTTTGTTTGCTATGGAGTAGTTTTCTTCAGATCTGGAAATTTCCAGTTGTTATATGACTGGAATCTTTATTTGTTTGTGATGGCTTAGGTATAGTTCATTTTGTCAGATTCCTTTTTAATTGTTAGATTTATTGATAGGATAGATGATAATTCTTGTGATATGTAGATGTTATATTAACTTTTCTCTTTGGACTGTGGTTTCTTCTTGCATAATGATGGATTAGCGAGAGTTCTTTAGCAAATGGAATGCTTCCAATTTTACTGTCTGATGGCATTTTGTGAATATATTAGGCATCAAAATCAAGTTCGGACTAATTATGTATATTTGGATTTTTCTAACAATTCTTTCCATTTAGAGTGAAGTTCTTGTCACTGTCTAGTTCTTGATTGTTTTAGTATTAAAATAAGTGGGAGTAGGTCATAAGCAACTTGGACAGCTGCTGCTAAAATAGTTTTTTTTAGCAATCTCTTTCTTCATTTGGGATTGACCATGAGCTGTGTATCACTAATTTGGCGCAGGAACGGGGATCGATATGCGGGGGAATATTTTGGAGACAAGATTCATGGTTTTGGTGTGTATCACTTTGCCAATGGGCATTGCTATGAAGGGTCATGGCATGAAGGTCGTAAGCAAGGTTACGGAATGTACACTTTTAGAAATGGTGATTCAAGGTGTGGAGAGTGGGCCTCTGGGAATCTCAATACTCCATTGCCCCAACTTACTGATGCCGTCCTCCGAGCCGTCCAGGTAAAATTTATGTTCTCGTTATTGAAGATTTATATAGCCGACCCCAATTTGTTTGTGATTTAAACGTGTATAGTCAGAACTCTCTATAACAACATCCTTATACAATAACCATTCACAATAAAAATCAAGATTTTCTCGAAACTGATTTTATGTTTCGTTATAATATGTATCCTCTACATATCGACACATCACTGTAGCAACCAAAGAGGATTTGATTGTAGTTGTTTTTGATTTCTCATTTAATACCCTCACCCTCCTCCTCCTTGCAGTTAAGTCTCTCTAGCAACTGCTCAAAAATTGACTTGTTATCATCTTTCTGATATTTTCTCATGTGCTCTCTGGTTATTGTTGCAGGCAGCTAGAAAGGCAGCAGAGAATGCAATTAACATACGTAGGGTGGATGGTCAAGTGAGCAAAGCAGTGATGGCAGCAAACAGAGCTGCCACTGCTGCCAGAGTTGCTGCTATTAAAGCAGTTCAAAACCAGATGCATGGAAAATTTTGTGACACTAACAATTACTACTAAGTCTTTACTGGCGCATTTAAGTTTGGTAAATGTAAATTTACTACTAGTATGCAAAGTATGAATGAATATTGCAAAGCCACCCTGGCTGGCAAAATGCCCGCTGGAGGTTGAGTTTAGTGCCTTAACGGTTAGTTGACCACAATTGTAACTTGTATATACACCATTTCAATCTACATGCACATCAACGAAGATGATTTTTTTTTTCAATTTTGCACTTCTGTTTTCCTGTCAAGAGTTTATGTGTATCATACTACTTTCGTCTTAGCAGGTGTTTACATGAAATCATACAATTTAATATTAGCACTTTAAAATTAAAGTGAAATTAATGGTTTGAGTGATAAATGTGTATATGAAAGACACATGTTTTGCATTTATTAGTTTGGCTTAAACGCGGATTTCTTTTGTTTCTGGTCTGTTTAAGAAAAGCTATAATTTTGTTTGATCGCTTTTGGCCAAAAAAAGAAAAAAAAGAAAAAGAAGTTTCTCATGGTCAAGGATCTCTAATTACAAAGCAATGGAGTATAAAGTTAATGCTTTTTGGTTTCAAATTAAAAAACAACTTACTAGTAATGAACTTTTTGGAAAAGGAAGAGTACCGAATGCTTTCCTTTTGTTCACAAATCTCAATAATAGATTCTTGGGACTGCATTCTTCACTGGATCAGCCTTTTCCAATTTTTTTTTATTTAAAAAAAGGCGAAAATGTCAGTTTCCTTTTATCGCATTCAACTATTTGGAAGTCAAATGTGAGTAAAGTTTTCTGAGTATGTCTTTTTTCAAACGAGGAAATGCACTTTGTGGCCATTTACAATGTTAAGATTAAGAAAGTCTCCTTTTTAGATTTTTTGTGTAAAATTGTTGATACGTGCAAATCAAATCAAGATAAATAAGTAGAGAAAAATAATTTAATGTACTTTAAACACTTTGCTTATTAATTGTAACAGTAATATCTTTGACTTTCTTTTTAGAACGCCAGAGGTTGAGATATGAGTTGGAGAAGGTAAGAATTAGGTAGAAATTGCAGCAATTTCACTAGTATTAAACTACAATTTTTTGACTTTAATGGGATAATCATTCTGCCAGACCATCTTATTTCACATTTTTTTAATTCTATAGTTTGAATCAAAAGCTATAAATTGTACCATACAATATCAGCTAAAATAAAGTATCTTTACAGAATCAAAAGAGTGGAAGCCTCGTGTTAGATCATAATGCATGTTCTCTGGTGGGTGATAAATATGAAAGTTTCATTATTGTGCTTTTAATTGCAATTATAAAAACTTCACTTGTTTTTCACGACACCATCGTCACCCAGAACTCGCAATTGCTATTTTCTAAAATAATAATAGTACCTTTGATTTCAATAATTATTCTCAAGTCAAGATTCAAGAAAACTAGGCCCTAAATATTGCACGGCCACCTTATTTGGTCGTCTCCATTTAATCTATATCCATATATTTAAAATTATTTAACCTATACCCATATATTTAAAATTATTTAACCTATACCCTAATTTTGACAACTTCAGACGTCTCCTCTTCTTCCTCCCGACCTATGCGCTCCTCTTCTTCTTTTTTCTCTCAAGCACATGAGATTTTGTGTAAGTATTATTGATTGGATATGAAGTACATAATTTTGTCTATCGTTATTTCGATAGTGAATGACAGAGGTAGTGATAAAGTAATTAGAGAACATCAACGCTAGCAAAATAATTTGTAACGAATTACTTCTTTGGCTGCTTGGTAGTATAACGTGGATTTCATAAAGGAGTTCGTCCGTTAGATGGCTGAAAAGAAAACATTAAATATAAATGTAGTTCAAGAAAGAAAAACATTAGCGGCAAGTAGAATTCTTTTTGATAAAAAATATTTTACAGTTTTACTTGTAACGGAGTAATTTTTTCTTCCAATTTGTTCTCAACATCATAGGTGTGAAAGTTTGCACTATAAATTGTCTGAAGTTTCACTATTTGAAGTTTTGCTTTGATAAGACTATACTTCAGGCAAAAAATTCAGAAGTTCAAATTTTAGACATACACAATTGAACTATTTAGTTTGCTCTTGCATTATAAACTGAAGTTTGCGTGATTGCCTTTGCAAGTCAGGCCAAACTTCAGGAAAAAATATCTAAAGTTTTACTTTGATAAGGCTACACTTTAGGCTGAAACTTCAGACATAAATTTTTGCTATTTCAGACTCGTGTATCTGAAGTTACCCGAAAAGTAGGTACACTTAATTTTTTGTGCAAAACATGTATAAGTTAAACGGTGACCCAAAAATTAGGTATAGATGCAAATGCCCCGGCTAGATCCCCATTTGGCCAAATCCCAAAACCAGCTCTAGACTTGTTTCTGGTTCAAAATATTACCGTTGGGTTTGTAACACTTTAAAAAATTATCCCAAACTTTTATATTTTATAAAAATGTACACCATCTATTATGACCCAACTAATCCATCGGCTAGTAACTTTCATTATTTTTGGGACCGATAATATTATTGCAATTTGATGAATTCTAGTAGCTAGTATATGTGTTATAGCGGTTGGTATTAAAATATCAGGTTATGGATTTAGAATAGTGTATTATGTAGTTTATTATAAAAATGATAATTTGGCACCAAACTTATGAGGCTATGGCCTGGTTTGTGGTAATGGTAATGGTAATGAATGTCATCGATGCATATACATGATTAGCAAATTTATTGTTGGGTATTTTTGATAGTTTTTAGAAGTTATGAGTATAAGTCATGTTTCATGTTTTCTCAAAAAACAAAATGTAAAATATGTTTTGAAAGATTTTTTAAAGCAAATTTGAGAATCTATGACCAGGCTTTGCTACGTCAGGTATTTAAACTGAAATACACCAATCTGTAATATTAGTACCTGCTCTTCAATCCGAATGGTTAATAATGCACGTAAGTATGATGATATTGGACTATGCAGCTCTTTTGTGCGAATCATTATTATCAGTAGCACTTTTAGTGATAACATTTCAAAAAAACAGATAACTTTTTTATAACATCAATGGCTTTTTAAACAGAGTCATTTTTCTTGGGTGAAAATATTTTACAAAATACTTTTTTTTTTTTTGCTTAAAGTTATTAAGTCAAAATGAATTAGTTGGGTCATAACTCTGGAATTGTTCCACTTATAAACCTTAGCCGTCCTTTAAATAACAAAAGTAATTATTAAAAAAAGATTGTCAAAATGATGTAACTTTTTCAGACTATGATATAAATTTGCAAGAAGAATTTGGTAGTTGAAAAGGGGGCATTCTTCTATGAGATCAAATCTTGTAACATAAACAAAAAATTACATAATTTAACACAATAATGCTGCAAAACTTTATTTTAATAAGTCAAGTATAGCGAGAAATACCCTCCACAAATGCACAAAAATACACACTAGGCTGATGTGTTAACACATGTATACAAGAGAAATTTAAATGATTCTTGTATTTTATTTTATTTTATATTTTGCCCAACAATTATATAAAGTACATTATCATGTAGCAAACCGTATACAATGTTTAGACAGAATATAGCAGGATAGAATATAGCAGGATATAATATGCATGTATTTTGCTGTCTGCTTTACCCTATAACTGTGGCAAGATTATTTTGTAGTCATCTATTCCCATGCCCATGTTACACACATGCTAGAGATTGCCTATGATAGAAAATGTGATCGGTAAATTAATATTTATATTAAATTAATAGATATAAAACATATATCATTCGTGCATAAATTTATCACTTAACTCACTTTATCATAGTAGAATAATATATTTTGACATTAATAACTAGCTAATAACATTATATTATTTGGTTAAGTATAAACACCTGGTACGAATAAGTATCAACCAGTACGTAAAATTATTTTCTTGCTTCTTTACCCGAGTTGACTAATTTAATTTTCATATCAATATCGAATCACTTATTGTTTGTTTTGTGAAAACCCCTTAATTAAGGAAGGGCAATTTTTTTTATTTTATTTTATTATATATTTAGAGTCTTGAGACCGGGAAAGAGGATTACAAAATGAAAAATCTAACCCTCACCAACAAGATAAAAGTTCAGTTAGTCAACCAATTAAACTACTAAAATTTCGAGGAACAATTTAGTCTCGCTGGATTTTGCATTTGTTACTGCTGATATTTTATTTACCAAAATAATAAGTAGTTTAATCGAATGAGGAGTATCTGTTTAAATTTAAAGTTAATAGGATAAGTTAGTTGGGATATTTTAGGTTTTTTAATTTGAATATTTATTCTCCTGATTTTCTGCACATTCTACTTTTAAATTGGCTATTTGAAGCCCTCTATGGTGATTAATAAAAAAGGAGAGACATTTTCAACCAGTACTTTTATCTTTTTATTGTCCCATTTTTTAAAAAGTTAACAGTGGATCAAGAGCTTCATTGGTCTTACTGGATCTATGAGTTCTGCCAAAGAATCATTTTCAAATCATTTTTAACTAATATCAATTTTTAAAACTCATTTCAAACATGGCAAGCAGCAATCTCTCTTTGAATTCCCGCAAACTTTTACCGGTGAAATCTACTTTTTCAATCTCCTCTTTAGTATTTTGTTGTCCCATCTTTTAAAAAGCAAACAATGGTATAAGAGATTCATTGATCTTACGGGATTTGTAATTTCTTCCAAAGAACCATTTCAAATCATTTTAACCAATATCAATTTTTAAAACCCATTTTGAAACATGGCAAACATCAATCTCTCTTTAAATGCCCCACAAATTTTCACTCGTGAAAACTATCAGATTTGGTCGGTGAAATAAAATCATATCTTAAAACCTATAATTTATTAAATGTTGTAATGGAAGAACAATCCTTACAAACAATTTCCGAAAATTCTATCATCGCCAAGAATCAAATATTTTCAACAAAGATTTCAGAGAAGACAAGGTCATTAAGGGTGTTTATATGCACAAAATAATAAGACGAAAAAGAAAGAAGAAAAAGAACTGCACTACAAAATTGTGCAATTCCAACTATGCTCAAAACAATCCTCAAGGACAAACAACAAATGCGAACTTGAGGAGGATCAACCTATTGCAACAACAAAAGTAAAGTGGAGTGTTGGATTTTGCATTTGTTACTGCTGATATTTGATTTACCAGAACAATAAGTAGTTTAGTTGAAGGAGGAGTCTTTGTTTAAATTAAATTTAATAGGATAAGTTAGTTGAGATAGTTTAGATTTTTAAATTTAAATATTTATTTTCTTGATTTTCTGCGAATTCTATTTTTAAATTGACTATTTAAAGTCTTGTTATGCTTGATAAAATTATTGAGAGGAGAGACTTTTTCAATCTAACACTTCTAATATTTTGTTTCACCGTCTTTTAATAAAGAAACAAGTCTAGCAGTATATAGGAGAGAAATGGTATCGATTTGCAGGGGCGGAGCTAGTTCTTCGATTACGGGTTTGGTTAAACTCAGTAACTTTTATCTTAAAAAATTACTGAATTATGTACAACTTGTTGATTAAGAACAGTAACTTAAAAGATTTAAAATACTAAAAACCCACAAATTTCAAATTTCACCTCCGCTCTGTGGATTTGAGTGAAGTTATAATAAGTAGACGATGTTGGAATTATTCTTATGGAAGCACATGCTATGGCGGTAGGATGGTGGGGTTGTTTACTGAAAAATCTTTAACTTTTTATGCATGCTTCATCCACAATCTCTGTTTCTCCTATTTTTTTAAAGACTAAAGTGTTAAAAACTTTGTTGTTCTTTTCTAACTTTTAGTATTCTTCTCCTTTTACTTAAACAAACCATAAGCTCCCTTCCCCTTCCTTTTTTGCCCCTACTTTTCTTTATTTTTCAATCCAATACCCCTTTTTCCTCATGCATCTCACTAAATACCAAAGGTAGTAAGATGACTGAACGCAGAAAATCTTCTACTGGCAGGCGATCGTGTCTTTTATAAGATTTTTCGTTACTCATGTCAGCATTCTCACTTCTGATTTCTCCAGGTTTTGAGTAGTTCCCCACCCAGGAGCTGCTTTACCATATTCCGAATTCAATGGTTTTAATAAATCTCCTACCGCAGTTCGTCTTGGACCAGATCTAGAACTGTTTTCAACAGTTTGTGTAGCCATAAATCCTATTGTATTCATTGAGATCTGTTGACTTTGTATACCATTCCGTTGTAAATAAACGATCCTATCATAGATCCATTGGCTTTCCCGGGGGATGTTTTCTATTTACATTCCCGTCTCTTAGAAAGAGCCCTTTTGAATGCCTAGGTTGTAACCTTTATAGTGATAGCGCGTCAAAAAAGATCTTTCGATCAGAAAAAGGGAAAGAAAGACCGAGACCCCCTTTATTCTTAACGAAAGATCTCGAATTCGAACTCTGAAAATGAAGGAACGAGATCACTTGTTATATGTATTACAAAACCAATAGATTTCAAATATTAAATGCATAAAGCCAACAAAGGAAAAGAAACTTTCCCATTTGGCCAACCACACATTCGTACAGTTTCCGTAATAGGAAAGATGCCTACTTCTTATGCAACAACAACTTAATACAACCAAAAACTGGTAAGATTGCTAAATAATGCAGTAATACATTGTGATCCGACCAAAAAGAAAAAGAAGAAAGTATGAAGCCAAACTAGTTAATTTTTATTTTTATTTAATAAGGAATTCATTGATTAAGCAAAAGTTGTGCTCATTTACTCATTAATTTAACCTATTTAAGATCTACATCAATACTTGTGCTTAGTTAAATAAGAAATGCTATGTTCTCGCGGGACAGCATGACAATTCAAATTGCCGTTATAATTTTAAGAGCTTTCAATTGGATTTTCTGTCCATTTATTAATTATTATAGTAATAAAATAAATAAGATATTTACGATATTATTACTAATTGTTATGAAGTGGAAGGTTATAACTATATAACTGCAAGTATTATCGTTTGATGTCACTTTATATTTCCATGATTGACTAATCCTTGACAATTAATTTGATGGTTTCTATTATATGATTAATCCTTGAAAATACATTGCAACGTGTGCTTACATCGTCCATAACCCATCCATGTCACCATTTTTTTTTTGTGACATACTAATATGACATATCATTATCAAATGCAAAGGACAGAGTAAAACGTGTATTATCCATTGTTGATAAGGTACAACTATTGTGAGACACACCTGTTCACGATTAACTAAAAAATTGTGTTCAATCTTTATAGAAGAACACATGATAAGATACAATATTATTTGAATTTAATTTCAATAAACATCTAATCACCAGCCAGGAATGATGTCGTTAGAGTTTTTATAACTTCATATTTTGGTTATTTATTCTTTTCAAGCATTCCTTTTTATTCGCTTTTAATAATGCAAAAATAATTGAGAGATATAAGAGTTTTTGGAAACTTTTGATTGTGATGGTTGATCGAGCCAAATAAAGGAATGGATGCCTACAAATTCTGTTTTAAGATGGACTTGAAGACAACAAAGTCTATTGAAATCTTTGAGTGGTTCAATAAATGTGTTGAATTTAGTAATATTATGAAATAAAGGGTGTGTTTGGTATAACGGAAAATATTTTTCTTGGAAAACAAGTAGTAATTTTATTTATTTTTTCGGTGTTTGATACGCAAATTAAGGAAATCATTTTCTCAAGAGTATTCATAAATAATTTTGATACTCCCTGCGGTCCACAATAAGTGACCAATTTACTTTTTCATTATGGTCCAAAATAAATGTCCATTTATATAATCAAGAAAGACTTCAATTTGTTTTTACAAAATTATCCTTATGTACATATCCCTAAAAAGTTTTCTTACTCCTCACATTAAATATTTAATTAGGGTAGTTTAGTCACACTAGGTATTTTTGTATTGAATTTAGTATTTTCTTAATGGGCGTGCTAAAAGAAAACTGGTCACTTATTGTGGACCGGAGGGAGTACAATAAACATGAAGCTATAAACTTTCGACCCAACAACCTTCTAAACTCACAAATTTCATAAACTTTCGAAACCGCAAAATTTCGAACCCGTAAATTTCGAAACATATAAACCTCTGAACTCATAACTTTGGAACTTATAAAATTTCGAATCTGAAAACAGAAAGATGAAAAAAGTAAAACTGAAAAAANGGGGGGGGGGGGGGTGATAATATGCTATATTCATGTAGTTTAGCGACCATTTACGCCCCAACTTGGCTATGCTTCATTGTTATATGAAGGTTAAATGACAAACAATGACTCTAATTATGAATTTTATGCTTTGCAGGAGTAAGTCTTGATAATGAGGACATAGGACAGTGTTTGGAGCTAATTTGGAGCAAGGAAAGCCAATCGGAGGTGAATGCGCGTGAAAGAAGAAGAAAAAAAGAGAGAAAACAGGTGACTTCATGAGCGCGGGCCATGCGCGGCCGCACTCAAGCAGTGGTCGCCAGGAAGAATGGAAAGCAATATGTGCGGCCCAAACGCGGCCGCGCTCATCACTCTGAGGAACATTATTTTTAGGGGTAATTTCGTAAGTTTTGGGTAATCCCCCTTAACCTATAAGAAGCCCAACTCGCCCAAAAAGGAGGTATCAAGGTTTTCAAAGGATTGTTGAAGGCAAGAAGAGCTAAGAGGCAAGGCGGAAGATTCGGCATAGAGTTTTAGCTTTCTTCCTCTTGTATTGATCATTCATGATGAATTATACTGTTATGGTTGTGAAAACGGTTATGCGTAGCTAAATATTTAATCTAGGGTTTTGATGGAACCTATTGAAGGATGAAATTCTTGCTATGTTAATATAGATTTGCCAAAGTTTAATCTCTATTTGTTCAACAACGTTCTTGTTGTAGTTAATTGAAAGGATCCTCAATTAGTTGTGCCCATTTAGTATGTATTACTCGAGAGAGAGTGCATATTTAGGTAGTTGTTGAACAACATCACTCCCGACGTATGTGAGGAATCAATAACCAAGGGTTTAAAGGTGGGATTAGAGATATCGAAACCTTGGGTGCGATCTAAGTGAGCTGTAATTAAAGTCAGCTAGCATAAATCGGGAGAGTATGTCTAGTAAATTGTCGTAATTACTCAGGAGAGATTTACGTTAGTAAGAGTGCTCATGATCGATAGAGAAGATTAGGCAAATTTATATGAAACATAGCAGAAAGGGATTCCATCAATATGGAAAATCATAACCTTAGATCCTTCTCATTATTGTTTACAACCCATTCCTAGTTAGCTCTTAGTTAATATAGTTCATTAAGTAATAGTTAGTAGAAAAACAATCAATTGTTATCTAAAATATCTTAGAAGTTGATTACGTGGAATTGAGTGAGTCTGATACTTGTAATTGGTAGGTTAATTCCCTGCGAGAATCGACTCTGGAGTTAATATCCGGATTATATTGACAACGACCGCTTAGTCCTTTTTATAAGGCATAGTTGGGCGTGATCAAATTTTGGCGTCGTTGCCGGGGAATTAACGGTGTTATCAATTACAGTTGAAAGAACTACAAAAATTCTTAGTGTAGTCAATTTTTTTCACTTTCAATCTACTACATTGAAATTTTTTAACATTTGCGAACTTGGTTGTTACAGGTGCATGCCTAGAAACTCATCGAGAACTGGTGAAGTGTTTGAAGCATTATCTGATCCCGAGAAAGTTTTCAAGGCCTTGAATCGGACAAACCAAAAAAGCAAACAACAAAAATCAACTGAACAACTTGAACCAGACATGGAAGATCTGGTGAATAACAGAAATAATGAGAATAACGTGGAGGACCCCCAATGTGCAGGTAGTGGAGCCTCTTATGCCAGAGCTTTCTTTATATGATTGGTCACAACCCACGACAGAAAATTTGACCACAACGATTGTAGTCCCGCAGATACAGGCATATTCATTCCAAATCACGAACAATATGCTGCATTTGTTGCAAAACAAGGGACTATTTTCGGGTCATACATTAAAGATCCTCAACGGTACTTGAAGAATTTTCTGTCAATCTTCCAAACACAAAGACAACACAACGTAACTCCGAAAGCAATAAAGTTGTTGTTTTTCCATTCTTGGTGACAAGAGCAACCCAGACTTGGATAAACTCACTCTCCATCAATTCCATCACTACTTGGGAGGAGTTGGTCAAGCAATTTGTGAACAAATTTCATCCACCCAACAAGACTGCTCAGCAAATTGATGAAATCTTGAGCTTCAGGCAGAAACCAACATAGACATTGCAAGAGACATGGGAAAGATTTAAAGGGTTGTTGGTTGCATGTCCACACCACGATATTCCCGAGAAGATGTTGGGGCAGAGATTTTACATGGGTCTGGCGGATAATGTGAAAGATAATGTTGATCCTTCAGCTGGTGGAGCATTCTTGAGTAAAACATTCAGAAGAGCAAGATCCTGCTAGACAAGATGGCCCAAAATTCAGGATGGACAACCAGAAACGCTCTTATCACTCCAGTGGTCCACTCAGTGGCATTAGATCCAGCCAATTCTCTTGCTGAAAATATGGCCACACTGATAACACAAATGAGCATCCTCACTAAAAAGATGGAAGAGTTCGGTCAGAAACAGCAGGTGCACATAGTTGATATAACCAACGGGGGCTTATGTACATCTTGCATTAGTCAGCCAGTTGGTGGACCATGGAGTGCTGAGGGACATGATCGCCAACACTATCCTAAGAACATGAATTATGTGTAAAACTATGGGGGACAGAGACCAGGTGGTCAGAACTGGGGTCAGCAGTATCAGCAATATAGGCCTGCCCCACAACAGTATAATAACGGAAATATGGGGGCAATGCGACCACACGATAATATGGAGCCTTACCAAAGGCCACAGGGCTACAACAACCAGAATCAACAGCAAGGTTATCATCCACCTCAATAGCAACATAATGGGAGAAAAGAAGACATGTTTGCTAGGCTCGAGGCAATGATGCAGTAGGTGATTGGGTCTGATGCGAAAATAATTAAAAGAGTAGATGCACACGAGTCAGCTATAAAGAATATTGAGGTGCAAATGGGTCAGATTTCGATGTCGTTGAATAATCGTCCTCATGGGACATTACCTGCAGACACTCAGGTAAATCCAAATATCAGGGCCCGAAGCAGCTGATGGCAGTGAGTCTACGTAATGGCAGAGACCTAGACTTGGAGCAAGAGAGGGCTCGAGAAAACAGACCTGCTGAGACACTTGTACTAGTGCCCATTGAGCTAGATGATTCAGCAGGATTGACTGAGGTGACAGTGCAGCCTGCCCAGGAAGATGCCAACAAACAGAATTAGGCTGAGAAAGAAGCTGAGACAGCACATGAACCGGTAGTGGAGGCAGTGCCTGAAAAAGAGAAATCCCAAATAAATGGGAAGAAGCGACCTCCAGCACCATTTCCACAGAGGCTAGCCAAATACCAAAAAGATGAGCAATACAAGAAGTTCTTGGAAATGTTGAAACAAATTCAGGTAAATATTCCATTGATTGATGCTTTAAAGGAGATGCTTGGTTATGCAAAAATGATGAAGGACTTGATGTCCCGCAAGTTCGACTTCCAATACTTGTCCACAATGACTCTAACTCAGACCTGCAGTGTTGTTGTAACAAGACCCGTTGCTGAAAAGTTGTCTGACCCAGGGGGTTTTACAATTCCTTGAGGTAACTTTGCTTTTGCCAAGGCACTATGTGATTTGGGGGCTAGCATAAATCTTATGCCCCTGGATATCTATAAAAGGCTGAGGATTTGAAGAGCTAGACCCACGTCTATGTTGTTGCAGCTGACTGACAAGACTGTAAAGAGGCCTTCAGGTATTCTTGATGACGTGTAGGTACAAGTAGGGAAATTTGTGTTCCCTGCAGATTTTGTAATTCTGGATTGTAGGGTGGATGAAGAAATTCCCATAATTTTGGGCAGAACATTCTTGGCCACGGGGCGAGCTCTAATTGACTGCGAAACTGGAGAGCTCAAGATGAGGTTAAATGATGAGGAGATAACATTCAACGTGCAAAAATCTATGAGGCAACCAAGTGAATTCGCTAATTGTTCTTTAATTTATGTCGTGGATGTGATCCTGGAAGAGGATGATGAGACCTTGAACATTGAGGATCCTCTTGCTGCATGTCTCATGAACTTAGATGAGGTTAATATTGAAGAATTGGCGGAATGGGTGCTTGCTCTTGAGGGCAAAGGTTTTTGGAAGATACCACTCGAATTTGAACCTCTGCACTTGGAGAAAAGGGAAACCCCTCCAGCCAAGCCATCCATTGAAGAACCACCAAAGTTGGAGTTGAGCCATTTTCCGTACATCTCAGGTATGCATTCTTAGGACCTAACTCCACATTACCTGTTATTATCTCATCTAGTTTGTTAGATGTGCAGGCAGAACAACTTTTGCAGGTACTGACGGAGTGCAAGACTGCTATCAGGTGGACTATGGAAGATATTAAGGGGATCAACCCGACATTTTGTATGCATAAAATTTTGCTGGAAGATGGGCACAAACCTTCCAGAGAACACCAAAGAAGGTTGAACCCCAATGTGAAGGAAGTGGTGAAGAAAGAAATTATTAACTGGTTAGATGCGGGAATCATCTTCCTTATCTCTGACAGCAACTGGGTTAGCCCAGTGCAATGTGTTCCTAAGAAGGGTGGAATGACGGTGGTGAAAAATAAAAAAAATGAACTGATCTCTACACGAACCGTCACAGGCTGGAGAATTTGTATGGATTACAAGAAATTAAACTCGGCCACCAGGAAAGACCATTTCCCACTTCCTTTCATTGATCATATGCTTGACATACTGGCAGGGAGGTCCCACTTCTATTTTCTGGATGGGTACTCAGGGTACAATCTGATCTCCATTTCACCAGAGGACAGAGAGAAGACCTCACTCACATGCCCTTATGGGAACGCACCTGCCACATTCCAAAGGTGCATGATAGCCATATTAACAGACATGGTGGAAGATATAATGGAGGTGTTCATGGATGATTTCTCAGTAGTGGGAAATTCATTCGATGAGTGCCTTAAGAATCTGACTAGAGTGTTGAAAAGGTGTATCAAGACTAACCTGGTACTCAATTGGGAAAATTGCTATTTCATGGTACAAGAGGGTATAGTCTTGGGACACTTGGTATCAAGCAAGGGCATTGAGGTGGATCGTGCGAAAGGTGATGTGATAGCAAAGCTTCCACTACCCACATCTGTCAAAGAAATCAGGAGCTTCCTCGGGCATGCCGGTTTCTACCGGAGATTCATAAAAGACTTCTCAAAAATTGCTAACCCTCTGTGTAAGTTGTTAGAAAAAGATCACCCTTTTTTATTTTTTGATGATTGCAGGGTAGCATTCGAGGAACTAAAGAAGAGGCTAGTCACAACACTCATCATTGTTGCCCCCGACTAGGAGCAACCATTCGAGCTATTGTGTGACGCAAGTGACTATGCAGTGGGAGCAGTGCTAGGACAGCGGAAAGACAAAATAATGCACTCAATTTCCTACGCAAGTAGAACGTTGAGTGAATCCCAACTGAACTACACTGTAACTGAAAAGGAGATGCTGGCAGTAGTGTTCGCGTTTGACAAGTTCAGATCGTACCTGATTGGCTCTAAGGTAATTGTATGTACTGATCATGATGCTCTCAGGTACCTGATCGAAAAGAAAGAGTCCAAACCGCGCCTGATTCATTGGGTGCTTCTACTACAAGAGTTCGACTTGGAAATTCGTGATCGTAAGGGCACGAAAAACCAAGTCACGGATCACTTATCGCGATTGGAAGGAGCTGAAAAATCAGTTGAGGTAGAGGATATTATGGAAACCTTTCCAGACGAGCAGATACTTACCACAAGCCTTGAGGAAGTGCCATGGTATGCCGACATTGCAAACTACCTCGCAAGCGGTATAGTTCCCTAGGACCTTTCCTCTATGCAAAATAAATTTTTTTACCGTGATTACCGCATATATTACTGGGATGAACCTTATCTGTTTAGGATTGTGTTGATAATATGATCCGGAGGTGTGTCCCCGAGATAGATCAATCTTCTATTTTGCAGGCATGTCACGCATCGGCGTATGGCAGACATTTTGGAGGAATCAGGACGACCGCAAAAGTTCTAGAAGCAGGTTTCCACTGGCCAACTGTGTTTAAGGATGAACATCTATGGGTCAAGGGCTGTGATGAATGCCAGCGAACCGGCAACATTTCTCGTCTCCATGAGATGCCCAAGAACCCGATTCAGGATGTTGAAGTGTTCGATGTTTGGGGAATAGACTTCATGGGTCCCTTCGTCAGTTCCTGTGGCAATAAGTACATACTTGTTGTTGTAGATTATGTGTCCAAATGGGTGGAAGCTGCAGCACTCCCCACCAATGATGCAAGGGTGGTGATCGGGTTTTTGAAGAAGAATATATTCACATGTTTCGGCACCCCCAAGGCCATAATTAGTGACGGAGACACTCATTTCTGCAATCGAGCCTTCGAGAAATTGTTAGAAAAGTATGATGTACGCCACAAGGTGGCAACTCCATACCATCCTCAGAACAGTGGGCAGATCGAAGTGTCAAATAGAGAGATAAAGAGTGTGTTGAGAAAAACTGTGAATGCCACAAGAACAGATTGGGCGAAAAAGTAAGATGACGCACTCTGGGCCTATCGAACTGCTTTCAAAACACCAATTGGAATGTCACCATACAAGTTGGTGTTTGGGAAGGCCTGTCACTTGCCAATGGAGCTAGAGCATAGAGCTTGGTGGGCACTGAAACAACTGAATCTAGACATGGAGGTTGTAGGAACGAATAGAGTCACGGAGTTGCATGAGCTGGATGAGTTCCGATATCTTGCTTTTGAGAGCACAAGGTTATACAAAGAGAGAATGAAGAGGTTGCACGACAAGAACATTATTGAGCAGAATTTCAAACCCGAAGATATGGTGTTGCTTTACAATTCAAGATTAAGGCTATTTCCGGGTAAACTCAAGTCACGATGGTCTAGACCATTTCGTGTGGTCGAAGTTCTCTCTTCAGGTGCTATAAAGATTGCCTCAGAGAAAGACTCACACACATTTAGAGTCAATGGGCACAAATTGAAACCATATGTGGGCATGGATGAAGTCAAGGAAGTGTCAGTGATCCTTAAATGCGTTCATCTGCGTCGTGCCGTGATATTAAATCAGGCGCTGCATGGGAGGAAACCCATTGATTTGTTGTATTTGTCGTGCCACGACACTAACTAAGGCGCTGGTTGGGAGGCAACCCAACGCATAGTGATTTTAGTGTAGTTAGAATTTGTTATTTGGATTTTTGTAAGTACTAACAAATGCATGTGAGATTAGGCAAGTGATAAGTCCATCCGACGTTGAAGGGAAAGGTAAAAATGTGAAAAATCTCGAGGCCCAGGTGCGCGGCCGCGCTCAGACCGCGCATAACAACAAGTATTCTGCTCAGTATTCTGCCTCACAAGCGCGGCCGCGCTCGAATCGCACGTGTACCGTGCCGCCTGCCACATAGTTTAAGTTTTATATATATATATATATATATATATATATATATATATATATATATATATATATATATATATATATATATATATATATATATATATAATTTTATTTGTTTTACTTTTTATTATTTACTTCCTCCCCACCCCTCCCTCTTCTCCTATCACGCCTAAAATACTAAACCCTCCCTCACAACTCACAAACGCCCAACTCCTCTCCCCAAAGAACCCCAGCCCTAATCCTCCCAAATTTGAGAGCAAATCCCAACCCCTCCACCCTATTTTCACTTCTAACAATCTCCTCTCATACCAGGTAAGATTTTCTTTTTTTCTAATTATTGTTGGGTTATTTGAATTCTTGGTTATGTAGTAGTTTTCTTGTTTCTCTAGTAGAGTTCTTTTGTAGTGTACCCTTGGTTGCTAGTGGGTTGTTGAGTTTGTGTAGATGTATCTCTTAACATATGTGGGTGACATTGAGGCAATTGTGGTGGAATTTGGCTTATAGCTTGGTTAATTGGGGGCTCCGGTGAATGATGCATACAAAGTGTTTGTTAAAATGTCGCAGTGAGTGTTAATGGTAATTGTGACCAATTGTGCAGATGAAGTCTGAGTAACCGCAGTTGGTTCACATCTTTTTTGCTTCGCTGATGATGTTCTTTATTTCAGGTAGTATGGCACCTTCTAAGATACGCCGAACCACCAGTACTTCATCCAGGGGAAAAACTGGATCATCTAGAGCACACGCTTCAACTCCTGCTCGTCTTTATGATAGTAACAAGTTCGTCTCCGCCGCAGCTCAGGACCGTTTTGATGCTAAGGCACCCAAGAAACCAATACCGGAGAGGGGCATGGATATAGGGTCTCTCCAATATGACTGTCCCAACCTATACAATGAGTTGGTCGGGTGTGGGCTGGAAAGTTTCTTGGAAGAACCGGATGATGCAAAATTGTTAGTTGTGCGCGAATTTTACGCCAACATTACAGAGCATGTGAATGGTGTGCTCACAGTGCACAAGAAGAATGTGGACGCCTATATTGAGGCCATTAGGAGAGCATACAGGTTGCCCGCACCTATGGCGGGGGCGGACGACTACTGTGAAGCATATGGTAGACGATACACCCAAGGGGAGGTATTCTTTGAAACAATATATGTACCTGGCAAGGAGATTGTGTGGCTGAAAATGGGCCGAAGTTCCATTAGGTGGCACTAACCTTTGATAGGAAGTGTTGGATGTATGTCATCAACAACCGTCTTCTCCCGTCCTCCAACACCACGGAAGTGAATGCTCCCCATGCTGCATTGATTTGGTGTTTTATGAATGGCCACAATTTTGACGTGGCCAAGCTTATTCACGAGGAGATGTTTACTCGTTGTTCGATACAGAGGTATGGTTTCTTCTTCCCTTCCCTAGTCACTAGGCTATGTCGGGCAGCTCAGGTGCCAGAAAACTTGAGCGTGGATGGAAGAGTGCCGAAAGAGGCAAAGTTTCGAGCGGATAAGGTGACTATTGGGAAGGAGCTTGTGGCACCTGGTGGTGATAATAGTGATGCATCAGATGCACCTGAGTAATGAGAGGATGATCAGGAGGGAGTGGGAAATGAGTCGCCCACCCATGAGCATGTTGCGGACGTCGCAGGGCCATCTAGGGTCGGTCGGGGTAATCGGTTAGATGCCTTAGAGCAGGATATGGAAGGGTTGTGTACTACGGTCACTGACCTAGGGATGCGAGTTGATGCTTTGGCCACCCAGAGTGCTAAATCTGAGAAGAAAATAATGGGTTGGCTGCGGGCTTTGGGTCGAGCATGTCATCTGGACCCTGGCACTGTCTCCGATCAGGACTGATATGTCAGGGAAGTTCCTTTAACTCGCATTTTTTTATTTTTTATGACATGGGGACATGCCATATTTTTAAGTGTGGGGTGGGGGGATACTTCGTTGTATGTTGTATATATGTAGGAACATAGCTTGATTTTTGGTTTTTAGTAGCGGTATAACTATGTGATTCGACTTGTCCCGACGATGGATCTCACTCGGCGGGGTTCTTGAGGGTCTAAGTCGATATATATATATATATATATATATATATATATATAAAAGAGAAGAAAAGATTTTCTTGTGTATGTAGTGTATCAATTCCCCTTTGGTTTTTCTTTGGACCGCGGTTCTTTTCCAAGGGTTTTTCTTGAACCAGGTGTAGTTAGTTTTTGTTTATTTTTTTAGGTAATTATGGGCAATGAGTTGAGATGGAAAGAGAATCTCTTAACGTTGTTACGCCTTGAATACAATAGACACTGTAGTGTGACGATTAGTCTCAGTTGTTGATTCTTGTTAGAGTGCCTTAAATTGTATGTTCGTAACTTGACTTAAGTACTCAGACGAGAGTGTATTGATAAGCCAATCTGGAGTGAGTCATGTGCCAGGTGTGTGTGAGATTTATTGTATTCTGTGAATTGCATTTGATGCCTAGAACTTGCCTTCTGTGTTTGCAAAGCGAAATAGTAATTTTATTCAGTCTTGGAAGTGATATAGGTGTTTCTTGGTTGAACAAGATATGTATATTTCACCTGCCTAATTGTATGTACCGTAGTTAACCCCTTTGAGCCTGTAATCTTGTTTTCCTTGGCAACCACATTACAAGTTTTGCCCAATTGTTTGAATGAACCATCTGTTTGAACCTTTTACCTCCCATGAGCACTTGAATTGTGATGAACTGATAAAAGTTAAAGTGTGGGGTGGTTGGTTTGGCTTTTGAGTGGAACTAACGAAATCATAAGGAAGGTGCACGGTTTTGAATAAGTAAGAGCCAAAAAAAGAGAAAGAAAGAATAAAATAGTTATATTTATGCGAAGAATAGTCTTTGTTAAGTAGTGGCTCTTGATTAAGTGTGCTTAAAGGAGCAAGGAGTTAATATATATTGATGTAAAAGGTGAAGTCTTGGTTTGACATAAGTGTGGGGTTCTGAATGTGAAAGTATATGTATTAAAGTGCTTAGGGAGGTGTAGTCACTCTTATATCCAAATATATCCTACCCGTATTTTAGCCTACATTACAATCAAATATAGTCCTATTTGATCCTAGATTGAATGAGCTTGATTAGTAGAGTAGTACACTACGGGAAAGCCTATGGTGCATCTTATGGCATATGAATATTTTTTCTGAGAGTGAGTGAATTTTGTTTATCTGAGTTCCTAATTGTTCTAAATGTTTATTACTTGTGGAACTACTCTCATTTGCGATGTGAGGGCACTTGATTCATGAAGGAAAGGTACATCTTGACCTCTGTATAGAGTAAAGTGAGTAAGTTAGGAATATTGCACGGCACGTGAGAGTCAACTCTTGAGGCAAATATGTTACACTATTGGACTCAATCTTTGTGGCATGTTCTTGGTGTGATACGTTAGGGAAGTGCTTAGCGAAGGAACCTCTGTAGAGTATGGTTGATTGCTCGGGGACGAGCAATGATTTAAGTGTGGGGTGTTGATAATAGGCTATATTCATGTAGTTTAGCGACCATTTACGCCCCAACTTGGATATGCTTCATTGTTATATAAAGGTTAAATGACAAAAAATGACTCTAATTATAAATTTTGTGCTTTGCAGGAGTAAGTCTTGATTATAAGGACATAGGACAGTGTTTGGAGCTAATTTGGAGAAAGGAAAGTCAATCGGAGGTGAATGCGCGTGAAAGAAGAAGAAGAAAAAAAGAGAAAACAGTTGACTTCATGAGCGCGGTCCATGCGCGACCGCACTCAAGCAGTGGTCGCCAAATGGAAAGCAATATGCGTGTCCCAAGCGCGGCCGCGCTCGTCACTCAAGGAACATTATTTTCAGGGGTAATTTCGTAAGTTCTGGGGCAATCCCCCTTAACCTATAAGAAGCCCAGCTCGCCCAAAAAGGAGGTATCAAGGTTTTCAAAGGATTGTTGAAGGAAAGAAGAGGCAAGAGGCAAGGCGGAAGATTCGACATAGAGTTAGCTTTCTTCCTCTTTTTTTGATCATTGATGATGAATTTTACTGTTATGGTTGTGAAAACGATTATGCGTAGCTAAACGTTTAATCTAGGGTTTTGATGGAACTTATTGAAGGATGAAATTCTTGCTATGTTAATATAGATTTGCCAAAGTTTAATCTTTATTTGTTCAACTACGTTCTTGTTGTAGTTAATTGAAAGGATCCTCAATGAGCTGTGTCTATTTAGTATGTATTACTCGGGTAGAGAATGCATATTTAGGTAGTTGTTGAACAACATCACTCCCGACATATGTGAGGAATCAATAACCAAGGGTTTAAGGTGGCATTAGGGATAACGAATCTTTGGGTGCGATCTAAGTGAGCTGTAATTAAAGCCAGCTAGCATAACTCGGGAGAGTATGTCTAGCAAATTGCCGTAATTACTCGGGAGAGATTTACGGTAGTAAGAGTGCTCATTATCGATAGAGAATATTAGGCAAATTTATATGAAATATAGCAGGAAGGGATTCCATCAATAGGGGAAATCATAACCTTAGATCATTCTCGTTATTGTTTACAACCCATTCCTAGTTAGCTCTTAGTTAATATAGTTCATTAAGTAATAGTTAGTAGAAAAATAACCAATTATTATCTAAAATATCTTGGAAGTTGATTACATGGAATTGAGTGAGTTTGATACTTGTAATTGGTAAATTAATTGCATGTGAGATTCGACTCTGGACTTAATATCCGGATTATATTGACAACGACCGCTTAGTCATTTTTATAAGGCATAGTCGGACGTGATTAAAGGGTGGGAGTGGGGTGCAGAAAAAAGAAAAAACAGAAATTTGAAAATTACAAAAAAAAACAAGTAACAAAAAAAACTCTTTTTGTGCGGGGTGGGGGCAGTGGGGATGGGGGTGGGAGTGGATGGTGTAGAAAAATGAAAAACAGAAATTTGAAATTATAATTTTTTTTTTGCGGGGTGTGGTGGGGGTGGAGTAGTAGGGTGGATGATGACGGAAAAAAAACTTTTTGGAGAGAGGGCATAGGGTGGGGTTAGATGGGTGGGTTGGTGAGTGTTTGGAATAGGGTGGGGAAGGTTGGGAATAAGTTTTGGAAAATGTTTTCCCTTTCTTGATAAGGAAAATATTTTCCTCCAATTGGAGGAAAATAAATTGATAAAGAAAATATTTTCCAAAACATTTAATCCAACCAAACATGAAAAAATTGGAATATGTTTTCGTTCGTACCAAACGCACCCAAAGACTGTCATAATATGTAGCCAAGGACCCTTTATATTATACCAGCAAAAGGCCAATCCATACATGAATCCAGCAATTATGTAGTTGGGATAGGCAATAATTTTGATTTGAAATGGACAATAAAACGACTTTCAAGTAACGGATCAAGAAGAAAAGTGACAATAAAATCAAGTTCTAATTTATCAACTCCACTTATTATATATTCATTTTATTTTATTTATCTATTACTAGCATGTGCAGATGTCCAACTTTTATGAATGATTTGATAGACATTTCATAAAGATATCGTCGAGAAAATATATATACATGTTATGATTAAAAATAACAAATTCAAAGTTATAGTTAGCCAAATTGCAAAATTAACTGGTATACATATGTAGAATTATTTAGTATATTAATTGAAAGAGATCATATTCATACTTGAAAGTTGGTTATATCATATTTCAGATCATGAAAGAAAAATGATGTTTTTATCTAAACATATTTTGGTTTCATATAAACTTGAAGACCTTTAATAAATTTGATGTATTTTCTTGTTAGGAAATAAATTATTGCTAAATTATGCGGATCAAGTCAAATTGATATTACCTTGTGCTTTACACATATCCATATATATATATATATAAAGGAGGGAAATGAAAAGATAACTTGGCACCTCTCTTTGGCCAAGAAATTCATTTATCTTTGTTTTCCTTTTTTTGACTTTTCCTCCTCATTTCTCTATTTATCTTATTTTTAATAGCCAAAAAAATAAGTCTTTAAGTACAATTAGTCAACTTTTCCCCTCCCCATGATTGTATCTTTAATTTTATATCTTAATATCTATTTATGTGCTCTTTCATACTTTTCCCCTCCCTCTATATTCTGTTGCTACATTCTTTAATTTGTGATTATGTCAATAATTCTCAAGTCCTAAATATCGTTTAATGAGTGATTTTATAGCATTCTTCTGTATTCCCCATATATGCTATATAAGTTTACTGGGAACATTAGAAAGTCTAAATCATAATTTGTTGGTAAACTATTGTCTATTCAACAGTTGACGGAATTTGTTTTAGCTTAAAGAATAAAATGGTACGGCCGTTAGACATGCACTACTATTTGATTGAATTGTAGTAAGCTCGAAGACATTGGATTCCGACGCCGTGCATTTTAATGTGGAGGCTTGGTTTGATGTCTGTCCAAAGAAGGTATGAGGCGCTAGAGAAGATGATGAATGCATTCATATATTCTAAGTTCTCAATTTAGACTAATCATATGTATACCATCGTGATGAGTTGTATTCTGTTTTGATGACTCAACAAACTTTTATGTGAAGAATCAGGTAGAGGACCTAATGCACATACAGCATCACAAGTCATCTATGTCTTCAGGAATTCCAGATCACTCTCACTGAATGAGGACAGATCAGATGAGGGACCTGATCCCTCATCGGACTCACAGGATCAAGAACAAGTCGACTTGACAGCGCTAGAAAATTGTGACAGACAAGTGACTGCCTGTCACTGCTCACGCTACAGTGTAGCAGCAGTGCAGGAGTCACTTCCCTTGTGGTTGAGCCTTATATCCTTAAGACATTGGGCATCCTTCTTGGGACATGGGATGCAAGATAATATCTTGAAGCAAGAACAACAACTTATTCACTTGAGATTTTACAAAAAGAATATTCAAGCATTAAGTGCTCTCAAGCATTAAAGACTCAAGAGCTTCAAGAGCAAGAAGACAACTCCACTAAGGCCTACAAAACGTGCTCATCAAGTATTGATAATGTCCTTAGTTGAGTTGTAATCTTGTATTTTATTTTTATTGTATCCTACTAGCTTTTGTAGAAGCAACTAGTTAGGAATCTTTTTTACTCTTTATTCTCTTGATCTCACTGTGGCTAAAGGTTGTCATGAGTCAAAGTCTTTGAGAGTTTCAAAATGGCTTGTAATCGTGGTTACAAGTTAGTGTGTCAAAGTCTTTGTAAGGTTGCCCTTCAAAGTGGCTTGTAATAGTCTAGATTACAAGTTAGTGAAGTTGAAATCCTACAAGTGTAGGTCGTGATTTTTGTCCCCTTGAGTGGGATTTTTCCACGTAAAAATCCTTTGTCTCCTTGCGCATTTTTAGTTTATAACTCTGTGGAAACAGGTAGAGGACTTGGTACCTCTACTGTTTGGTGGACCCCTAAAACTATCAATTGGTATCAGAGCAGGTTCTTTCTAAACGGTTAACACCAAGAAAGGATCTGTAATGGCTGCTCCACCAAACTTTGAGGAAGGACAATCTACATATCGACCTCCTAGGTTCAACGGTCAATACTATGGATGGTGGAAGACTCGCATGCACGACTTCATCATGGCTGAAGACTCAGAGCTATGGGACATCATCTGTGATGGACCTCACGTTCCCATGCACAAGGTAGGAGAGGTTGGACTGCTTGTGCCTAAAACAAGACTAGACTACAATGAGGCCGATAGAAAAGCTGTGGAAAAGAACTATCGTGCTAAGAAAATTCTAGTATGTGGAACAGGGCCGGATGAATACAATAAAATCTCTGCTTGTCAAACTGCGAAAGAAATCTGGCAAGCCCTGCAAACAGCCCATGAAGGAAC
>ML258596.1:0-14913 GCA_005239495.1 Nicotiana undulata | reverse complement strand
ACTCTAAAGCTCTTGTTAGAGACTAAGTGTCTCAATCCACTCTATTTTCACTCCGAACCCGAACCAACCAACCCCAACACTTCATGAACAGTCTAACCGAGCTACTACAAGACAGAAATAAGGGAATAGATGCGTGTACTGCGTAACGACGGACCGGGTCGTTACAGCTAGTACCAAAAGCCAACAATAGGAACAACACAAAAGAAGGAACTAAAGTGCCACAATGATCATGTACATACAACAACTGCTAGAACAAACAAGGAATGACAGAGCAAGATATATTTTCCACCAAAACCACCTTGCAACATGAAACGAATAACAAGAATCACAACAAGGTACCGCCTCGTGTATAATGAAAACAAACCGAGGTACCTCCTCGTATTCACTTTTCTCAATTTCAATCACAACCTTTTTTATACCTCTGCATGAGCCTTACATTGAAAATAGGTTTTGAAAAATACTTTCCCGAAATAGCTAGATGCACTTTAGAACATCTTACGACGCCGCGTGCTTCACGTAGTTCCCCTACAAGCAATATGCACATAAGTCCCACCTTATACCATCGTGTGCACATCAACCCAAGCCTTATACAGCCGCAAACACGTCAATATCATATCACAATAACAATTCATACCACAAGTGCCCATATACCATAACTATCTAGCAACAATATCAATGTTTCCACAACCGTAGTCCATGGCTCCACCAACACATATACAAGAATATCCACAACAACAATATATGAAAAATACTCAACAAGATAGATGTTTCTACAATAGCCAACATCGCTTCAACATATTAACGACTTTCACAACTTCAACTCCAAATAACTCACCAATGAGTCTTAAAAAATAGAAATCAACAAAGTAAAGGAATAACATGAACAATTACTTCAAGTAAAAAAAACCAATAAAGAAAGAGATAACACGAACAGTAACTTCAAACAATAATAATTAACAATGAAGAGATAACATATAGTACTGATAAAGGAGGTAATAAGTTCCACTAAAGAATGAAAGCAATTTAGCATGTAGGATGTAGAACATGTACTAAACAAGTAATGTAAGGCATGAAAGGATAGACTAATAGAATCAAGGATAAATTGACTATGAGAATTTAGAACATGATATGACATTTTAATTAAAGCATGAAATAATCTAAGTAGCCTAAACCGGTCAAGTACTACGTACAACCCATGTACCTACTCGTCACCTTGTGTACTCGGATTTCACTCAGTATAATTGAATTCAACAATACCAATCCTAAGCGGTAGTTCCCCTACACGAAGTTAGGCAAGACACTTACCTCAACTAGGCCAATTCGACACTCGAAAATAACCTTTCCCTTAAAATCCTCCTGCACAAGGCTCAAATATAACACAAATCGACTAATTATCATCAAATAAATGCTAGAGAATTCAATTGCAATTGATAAAGTTAAGATCTTTAAACTTTTCCCAGAAAGTCAATAAAAGTCAACCTAGGGCTTGCCTGATCAAAACCCGGGGCCAAATGCTAGCTTTTGTCTACCCATGACCCCACGAGTTCATATATGTGATTAGTTTCAAAATCCAAGTCCAAATCGACTCTCAAAGCTCATTTCTTACTTTTTAAAAACTTGACAAAGTTTAACAATTTTCGACTTTGATTCACATGATTTTGATGTTAAAATCTAATATATGTAGATGGAATATGATTAGAATTGGATTAGAATCACTTACCCAAGGTTTGTAGGTGAAAAGCTCCTCTCCAAATCGCCTCCTACCAAGTCTCGAGTTCAAAAATGTGAGAATGAGTTAAAAAATCTCGTCTCCCTACCCTTCAACCATCTGCAGATGTCACATTTGTGACACGGGATTCTCATTTGCGAACCCTCGCAACTGCGGACCAGGACTCGCATATGCGACCTTGACAGACTCAACATATATATCGCAATTGCGATAAAGCCTTCACAATTGCGAACTAGGGAAACATACCATAAGCGTACAATTGTTCGCATTTGCGAACACTGTACAATTCCTACTGTCTTCGTAAATGCGAAGGCGAAGTTTCATTTACGATAATTTCCCATCACCTGTCGCCTTCGCAAATTCGAGCCTGATGTTCGCATTTGCAACACAAGAGCACCAGATATCAGTTTTTTTTTGCAATTTTTAATCCAAACCTCTCCGGATCATGTCCGAATTTCATACGAGCCCTCGGAGCTTCAAACCAAACATCCACACAAAATATCATACAAACTCGCTCGCACGATCAAAACATAAAAATAACATCTAAAACTATGAATCAAACACTAAAACACATAATTTTCAAAGAAAATTTCAAGAACTTCTAGAACTACAACTAGCGTCCGAAACCAATCAAATCAACTCCAAACGACACCAAATTTTTCAGACAAGTTCTAAATGTATAACGGGCCTATTCCAAGCCCCAAAATCAAATTTTGAGTTCGATATTTAAAAGTCAACCTACGATCAAATTGTTCAACTTTAATTGTCAATTTTTGGCAAATCAACACAAATCAACCTACGGATTTCCAAAATAACTTTAGGGCATACGTCCAAGTCCGAAATCATGATACGAAGCTGTCAGAGTCATAAATACATAGTTTAGCGGTCTTTTTTACAAAAGTCAAAGTTTAGTCAACATTTTCAAATTTAAACTTCTAACTTAAGACTCAAGGGTCCAAATCAACCCAAAAGCTTCTTGGAACGAAACTACTCAACCCCGCCAGTCATAAAAGCATAACCACACATGTGTGAAGCAATAAAAGTGGGGTAACGGGACGTAATTACACAAAATGAACGATCGGGTTGTTATAGTGTGCTTTCAACGTTATTCATAAATTAGCAGCCAATGATAAAATTCTGTAGTCATATTTCATAATTAGATGCTACATTATACGTTATAAATTATTTGACATGGTGAAAAGAGCTATGAGTGATCGTTTTAACACTCTTTCTTATATACGTTATCAACCAAGTATGTCATATTATATTAGCATCTAATGAAGTCGATATCCGATTACCTGATTATCTTTAACTTTTTCGACTTTCTTTATGTGAGCGTAAAATAATTGTTCTATGTAATTACCTTTTGAACCTTTAAGTTGCTTTCAAAAGATATTTTTATAAATCGGTTAAATATCTTCTCAACATCCCTAAATTAAATGAGATACTCTGACGCATACAAAGTTGATCATACATCACGCAATAAAAAAAATATACTTACTCCCATTAAACTTGTGGTATACACAATAATTAACAAATTTTACCTTGAAACCAAAGCAGACAATAACTTGATTAAATTAGTAATATTATTAATGAGACATTTTTTTAAGTCCATAGATGATTTTCTTTATTGAAATTTATTCTTGAGGTTGTACAGTTTATTTTTTGGGAACTACTTCTTGAAGAACGGGTTGAATGATATTGTCTTTAATCCGAATTTGCTTCTTGGATAATATCATATATAAAATATTGTTCCTGAGTATTGACAATAAAAAGTAAAGGAATATCAATATGTTCTTCTTCAAAGACAAAGTCCTTAACTCTGTATCCCACCACAAACTCAACATCCTCAAAGAACCTCACATTATTGGAAAAGTAGCCTTAAATAATGGGATAAAAATTCTAAAAATTGAGAGGATAGAATATTATTGGACAGAAGTCTCTTAATTCTCCTTTAGATATATGATGTAAAAGAAGAAACTATGTTAAATTTTATTAATTTGGCCAAGATCATATTTTAGAGCTCAAGTCCAAACATATGGACTTATTTTCAAAAAGTGCAAGAAGTCCAATAAGCTCAAAATTGATTTCAAGAAGCCTAGATTCTTTTCTTCTTAAAATAGAATTTATTATTTATTTACAAGAAATGATTTCTTGTTTCCTTTTCTTGGGAGGGTTAGACTTTATTTATTGTCTTCCTTTTAGAATATGGTTTTTCTTTTAGTAGGATTTTAGTTTCTTTTCTTTGTAGAATAAGGATTTTATTATTTTTGTCTTTAGATATTTTATTTCCTTATTATAATTGGAATCGTAGTCATCAAATAAGAGACCCTAGGCCTATATAAAAGGTTCTCTTGACTTTGTGAGTAGAATTCATGTTTTTAAGGTTTGCCTAGTTTTACAATAGAGTATTTTTCTCTATTTTGTCTTCTTTATCCTTGTTTTTTGTTCCAAGCAAGGCGGTGATACTATTTATCTTGTTTTCAACTGCGTGTGGTGTTTCTTTATCATGTTAATTGATTCCAAGTGGTGACTTTAGGAACTTGGTTAGTTCTTGATCTTTCAAGAACATATTTCATAGATTCATAACTTCCATTGAACTGGTGCAACATCGTTATTGACTTGTTTTGAACGAGTAAATAGTCTTTGTTATAGTTCAGGTCATTATCTTTCACCTCATTTCTAAATCATCTGATTCCGAGCTCTAAAACTTGAGATATGTTGTTTCTTGAAATCAACCCATATATCACGTTTTCGTTTCAAGATCTTGATATTGGTCGGTTTGTTCTTTATTAACTCGAAGAATTATGTCGGCCTTGCTTCCTTTATGTTCCGCATGGCAGAACTAGCTCCATAAGGCTAATGTTGAAACTGTATTCGGACAACTCGGGCAACTAGTATCTCTAGATCTAGATGGCTCTTTGTCTTGCAAACTCTACTACTTTATCCATGATCAGTTCTTTTGTCCAGTCCAGTGTCACGACCCCAAACCTACACTGGTCGTGATGGCGCCTATCGTGATCTAGGCTAGCCAATCTACCTCAATGACAAATAAACCTTTCCTTTTAAAGCATAAGGTATCATATTCCATTAAGGTTCTACTTTTAAACATGTTCAACAATAACAATAATCAAAGTCTAAACACAGCCCCAAACATGTGCAGTCAACCGTCATGAGCATCTAAAGAGTAATACAATGTGCTACCATTTCTTTACCAATACAAGTCTAAAAATAAGTAAAATAAACATAATAAGAAGGGAAAAGGGCATGATGCAGACGTCGAACATCTACCTCAATCCCCGAACGAGCTCCAAAGCAAATGCGAATCAGCTAGCGCTCTGACCCGGTACATGGATCTGCACACATGGTGCGAGGAGTGATGTGAGTACGCCAACTCAGTAAATAGCCATTATAACTAAAGAGTTGAGTGCAGTGACGAGCATTTAAAATCAGTAAAATCGTGTGATAAACAGCAGAGAAATAAATATATCAAGTAAGGGAATCCCCATTTCGGATCTTTTCATAAAAATCCCAAGTTTCCATTAAAATGTCGTGTAAAAACAATTTTATAGCAGTTCATCAGAGGCTTAGTGTAAAAAGGGAGTGAAAACAATAGTTTTATAAATATTAGCCTCTCGAGCACAGTGTCACTCGCAAATAAAGCCTCTCGGGCAAGACTCTCAGTCACTCGTGATTCCACTATCATAATTCAATGCTCACCCTCAGCACTCTCACTCAACATAATATCCGCTAAGGCATGCAACCCGATCCAAACAATATTCGACTGCGCTCACTGGAGGTGTACAGACTCCGGGAGAGGCTCCTACAGCCCAAGTGCTAAATCGTTGCAGCGTGCAGCTTGATCAAATATATATATCGCTGCGGCGTGCAGCCCGTTCCATGTATATATATAAAATGTACAAAATGTTGCGGCGTGCAGCCCGATCTATAACTACCCTCACAAACTCGGATCTCGGCCTCACTCAGTCACCCTCACATGCCACTCGGGCAACTCATCACAATCACGGGGACTCAGCCCAAAATATCTCTCAATATTCTACAACAGGGTGATAACAATAATAAATAACGAACATGTATAAAGCATGACTGAATTCATATTTTCTACCGAAATAGTGTGAAAATAGTGGAGAAATAGCCCTGGGGGTCTAAACAGGTCGGCACAAGGCCCCAACCATGGCATACATCCCATAATATAGTATAAATCTCTAAAATAGGGGATATCATATGATTTCAAGTCAAATACGTGGCATAATAGTCGCTATGGAACGGACCAAGTCACAATCTCTATCGGTGCACGCCCACACGCTCGTCACCTAGCATGTGTGTCACCTCTTTTATCAAAACAGTGCGAAATACCGGGGTTTCATACCCTCGGGTCTAGATTTACAATCGTTACTTACCTCAAACCGGCCCGAATACTAATCGGCGATGCTCTTGCCCCTCGTATCGGCCTCCGATTTCTCCAAATCTAATCAAAATCAGAATAATATTATCATTATATACTAGGGAGACGAAACCCATTCGAAAATTATCAAAATTCAGCACAAATCCCGAAATTAGCCAAACCCGACCCCCAGGCCCACATCTCGAAACTCGATAAAAATCACATCACAAGAATCCTCATCCTTCCCCGAGTCTATACATACCAAGAACATCAAAATCGGACCTCAAATGGCCCGTCAAATCCCCAATTCAAAGTCTAGAATCTCAAGACCTAATCCCTCAATTTTAGTCACAAATTTCCATAAATTTCACCCAATCATTCAAATAATATCACATAAATGAGTTTTAGGTAAAAAAATCTTACCTCCACGAAGTTCCCTTGATTTCCCTTTTCAAAACCCTCTCTCAAGCTCAATTCCGCATGAAAGCTTTGATGAAATAACCCAATATTCGCGAAGGTTGGTATTTATACTTTCTATCCAGTGAAACCGCACATACGGTCTTTTAACTGCACATGCGGTCCCAGGTACACTTCTGCGGAATTTCCCCTTAAATCTAATCTCGCATCTGCGGTCCATAAACCCGCACCTGCGGCCAAAGGTTTCGCATCTGCGGAAAAAGCTCAGCCCCTCAAACTCCGCATATGCGGCTCCCAAACCGCACCAGCGACCTCGCACCTGCAGCTCCCCCTTCCGCAGGTGTGGAAAACCAGAAAGCTTTACACAAGTAATTCTAAATTGCCAAAAACCATGCCGATAACCATCCGAACTCATCCTAAGGCCCTCGGGACCTCAACCAAACTACCAACAAATCATAAATAATCACCCGGACTTAGTCGAACCCTCGGAACACCCAAAATAACATCGAAACACCAAAGCAACTCATGATTCAAGCCTAGGTATTTCAAACCGAAATTTACCCATGGTGTCGAAACTAACCAAACCTCGCCCGAATAGCCTGAAAATTTGCACACACATCCAAAATGGCACTACAAACATGTTCAAACTTCCGGAATTCCATTCCGATCCCGAAAGCTAATTTTCCACCGCCGACTGGAAATTGTCATAAACTCAGTTTCATCAATTCAAGCCTAATTCTACTCCGGATATCAAAACCACATTCCGAACACACCCCTAAGTCCTGAATCACCTAACGAAGCTATCTGAGCCTTAAAATCAACATTCCGAGGTCGTTTACCTATAAGTCAACTCTCGGTTGACTTTTCCAACCATTAAGTCAACTTAAGAGACTAAGTGTCTCATTTCACACCACGACCACTCCGAATCCAAACCAACCGACCCAACATAACACGGATAAGCTAAGCAACATATGATAAAGCAGAAACAGGGAACATGCGGCTAATCTCACGGAACGACCGACCGTGTCGTTACATTCTCCCCCTCTTAAACAAATGTTCGTCCTCGAACGTGTCTAGAAACATACGTGGAGTCTCAAATAAGTGAGGATATTTGCTCCGCATCTCCTGCCCAGTCTCCCAAGTGGCCTCCTCCATCGGTTGTCTTCTCCACTGCACCTTCACTGAAGCTATGTCCTTAGACCTCAACCTTCTAACATGACAACCCAAAATAGCCACTGGCTCTACCTCGTAGGACATATCACCCTCAAGTTGAACCGTGCTGAAGTCTAAAACATGAGACGGGTCACAAACATACTTCTGGAGCATGGAAACATGAAACACCGGATGAACACTCGATAAGCTCGGTGGCAAAGAAAGTCTATAAGCCACATGTCCAACCCTCTATAGCACCTCAAATGTCCCAATGAAACGGGGACTCAACTTGCCCTTCTTCCCGAATCGCATAACACCCTTCATGGGTGACACCTTCAGCAACACCTTCTCCCCAACCATGAAAGAACATCTCGGACCTTCCGGTCTGCATAGCTCTTCTGCCTAGACTTCACCATGTGAAGCCGCTCCTGAATCGTCTTCACCTTATCCAACGCATCCTGTACCAAATATGTGCCCAATAGCCTAGCCTCACCCGGCTCAAACCAACCAACCGGAGATCTACACCTCCTACCATATAAAGCTTCATACGTAGCCATCTGGATACTCGACTGGTAACTATTATTATATGCAAACTCCGCGAGTGGAATAAACCGGTCCTATGAACCCCCAAAATCAATGACACAGGCACGCAACATGTCCTCTAAAATCTGAATAGTGCGCTCTGACTCCTCGTCTGTCTGAGGATGAAATGTTGTGCTCAACTCGACCTGAGTACCCAACTCTCTCTGCACGACCCTCCAAAACTGAGATGTGAATTGATTACCCCTGTCAGAAATGATAGAAATTGGGACACCATGCAATCGGACAATCTCCCGGATATAAATCTCAGCTAACCGCTCTGAATAATAGGTAGTACCAACAGGAATGAAGTGTGAAAACTTGGTCAGGCGATCCACAATAACACATATAGCATCCAACCTCCTCGAAGTCCGTGGGAGCCCAACTACAAAGTCCATGGTGATCCGCTCCCGCTTCTACTCCGGAATATCCAACTTCTTATGCAATCCACCTTGTCTTAGGTGCTCATACTTGACATGCTGACAGTTGAGACACCGAGCTACAAATCCAACAATATCCTTCTTCATCTGCCTCCACCAATAGTGTTGTCTCAGATCCTGATACATCTTCGCAGCACCCGGATGGAAGGAATACCACGAGTTGTGGGCCTTTGCTATTTGCTAGAATCAACTCTTGAAGCACATCCACATTAAGCACACATATCCAGCCATGCATCCTCATAACACCATCCTCACCAATAACCACATCCCTAACATCACCTTGTCGGACCCTGTTCTGTAGAACGAGCAAGAGTCGGTCATCGTACTGGCGCTCTCTAATCTAGTCATAAAGAGAAGACGTGGAGGCTACACGAGCTAACACCCGGCGGGGCTTTGATAGGTCCAATCTCACTAACTAGCCTGCTAAAGCCTGAACATCCAGTGCTAATGGCCTCTCTGCTGCTGAAAGATGTGCTAGACTCCCCAAACTCTTTGCTCTGCGACTCAAGACATTGTTGATACCCAATTTTTCCTAATAAGTATTTTAAATATCATATATATCTTTAAACTCATGCATTAATAGCAATTGGAATTTTTTCACAATTTTCCTATATTTTTTATTAATTTATTCAGAATTTTATTTCCAATAAATGATCACAAAATTGCATCACATATGGGTTCAAAACATTTTCTTGATTTAATTTATTACTTTTGGTCTTATTAATACCAAATTGTTTCATAATTAGCCAAATTGGCACCTTTTGGCTATAATTGCAATAACTTTGCAATTATAGCCCAATCATATGATATTATACTATCTTTTACCAGGAATTAATCCTTTGCATTTTGAAATACTAAATAAGCATTTTTAAACTATTATCTATGCATAAAATTCATTTTTTACAATTATTAGGTGTTTTATAAATTATTTTTATTAATTTAATAGGTATTTAACAAATGGCCTAAGTTATTTTAATTTTAGCCTAATTAAACCTGACCCCAACCCCAACAAAAGTGCCCCAAATACCCCAGGCCCAATACACTATCCTACCCGACCCAATCTCCATTTAATCTGGACATCTGGACCGTTGATGAATTTTCATCAACGGACCAGATTAGTCCTTACCTTAATTAACCCTAAAAGACTCCCCCCCCCCCCCCTTCCATCTCATTTCTGTCATTGCACTCCGCCGTTACACTCTCTTCTCTTCTCTCAAGCTCTCTGCTAAACCTAAGCTCACACTCACCGGTCGTCAACTCGCCGGTAATTATGGTGGTTCCACCACCATCTCTAGCCTCCATGGCTCCCTCACACGCCGGATTATTGCTTCCCTAAGGTCCTCAAGAGAACCAGAAGTGGTTCAGCTCACCCTATGGCCTTTTCATGCCGTTCTCAGGCAACCTTTGGCCTGTCCGAGTAAGATCCTTCCGTATTCGGCTAAAACCTATGGTTTCTAAGACGATTCTCTCTATATATGGGTTATCTCCCTCTGAAACCCTAACTCATCTCTTGACTTCTCAGATCTGTAACAAATCTGAGTATATCATGAGTTATTTTACTGTTTTCTTAAAGATTTTCCGATTCTTAAAAAAATGCCTCTTTGTCTTCATACTAGGGTTTCTTAACCCCTTTCAAAAACGATTCTTCTTCTGATTTTAAGTGTTGTTTATGATTTCTACTAGGTTTGAACGATTTAGTTATGTTTTTCCATTTACTTGATTTATTATATTAAAAGCCCTAAATTTTTTAGACTGACTTTGATAATATGTTCGTTTAATCTGCATGCGTGTTTGTTTCTCATGAACATTTTGTGCTTTGTGATTTTTACCTTATTAAAGTTTCTGATTTTGCCTATTCTTGCTTATTATGTATTTATACCGCTTATTCTCGGAAATTTGTGTTAATCAGTGCTATGTTCTAGTTCGAATCCCTGATTTATGTGATTCTTTTTACCCTATTTTTTCCTATTATGTGTTTATTCCGTTATTCTCAGAAATTCGTATTAATTTCCCTAATCAGTGCCATGTTCTAGTTTGAATCCATGACTTATGTAATTCTTTTACCCTTTTTTGCCTAGTCTTGCCTATTATGTGTTTATTCCGTTTACCTGTGGTATTTTCCTTTGATTAATACTATTTTCTGTTTGAAGCCTTGATTCCCTGTGATTGATATGATATTCTCTATTGATTCTCCGACCTTAGTTTATTTCTTGCCTTACTATGTGTTCGATTATGCTGTCAAACTGATTCTTAAGCATTTTCCTTAATTAGATTTCGTGAACCTAGCCTCTATTACGTGTTCTATACTTGTGCTATGTTGGAACTATTTTCTTATGTGTTATATTCAGCCTTATATGGTGTTTTTCCTTATTTAATATCTTCCTATTACCGTTTGAAGTTAACTCCTTCAATTAAGGGAGTATCTATGCTGATTTTATACTAATTGGTCCCTAATTCCCTAATCACTGCTTAACTTTGATTCTTACCTTATTTTCTACCTAGTTTCAAACTATATATACACCGCTCTTTCATTAACACAACACACGAACACATTGGTTCAAAAATCTCTCTCTCTCACACACACTCAAAATATTTTGCTATCTTTCTGTGTTACATACTACTATTTTGAGTTAGCCGGCTGCAAGCCAAGGCTAACTATTGTTCTATCCTATCCTTCACTCTTGTGTTTACTATTTCTTTACTGGTATGTTCCGATTTCAGTTCAAGTCCCAAACCAATATGCTTCTTTTATTGCTTCAGTTTATCATGTTTCTAATATGTTTCTATCTGTGGTTTTGTTGTTCAACCTGCAACTAACATGTCTAATTTATTGTTTTATCAGCATGCTTCTGAATATGTCCAACTCCTTAGGATCAGCCTGTTTATGAACCCCTTTGTAGTATACCTCAATATGACTCTGCCTTACTTATGTTTTCTTTTATTTCTAGCATGAACCTTTTGTGCAAAACAGTTGGCTATCCTAAGTCGTCTGATCCTATGTTGGTTCTAAGATTTAGGATGTGGTTATACTATTAGCTATCCCCCTAGTTCCTTAAACCCATATATAATTTCCATGCTCCTGTAATTATGTGTGCACTACATGTGCTCTATATGTTCCCAATTCCTATCACCCATGTGTGTAGGTTTGTTCTTTCTGCCTTGGTTCTGTGTTCTTTGGGTGTTACTACACCTGTTTGGCTCTATGTTGACCTGCTGATTGTTAATTGTCCAACTCTTATCAGAAAGTTGTTTTACTAAGTAACTCTCTCTTATTGTTTTACAAAGTTATTTCAACTAAGTCTCTTTCAACACTGTTTTCCTACTAAGACCTTTTCAAAACTATGTCAAGCACTCTCACCCTATTCTTAGGTCTTTATGTTCTGCCCCTCTAATGTGTGACTGCTTAGGGATCCCTATGAGGTCCCTATGAACTCCGATGCATTAGAGATGGATCTTCCACACTGCACTTACTCAATTATGGTTGTGAAATCTGGGTGTGAGCACTGCCTGGGATCCCTTCAGGTCCTTAGGGAACTCTAACACACCCGGAAAGAGAAAGGCTATGAAACATCTGGGTATTGGAAGTTCTGGAAACCTGGTCCTATTTTCAGGCTCCCTGTAGTGTAACTTCTTATTTTTCCACTTATGTAATTCATTCAATATTTGTTTGTAATAATCTTTGTAAATGAATATTGGGGATGGCTAGTGAAAAGTGAGGGTAGATAGATATGTTATCAATATCAAATGGGCAGAGACCATGCTTTAGGTTTACATTTTCATGTATGTGCATTAGAATTCATGTTTAGGACCAATACATGCAAAGCATATCATGCATTAGATATCCATGCTCTTAGGTTTTCATGTATACTATTTCAGTATCTCGTTTTGACATTCCTATTATCATTTAGAAATTCTGTTTCTAGGCTAATAAATGGCATTACCGTAAAAGCTGTTACTTTTGCACATTTTTGAATTTATGTTTAACAATGTTGTAATCTTCTGTGCATTTGAAAGTCATGCTTCATGAATTCTACATATCCTGAAATCATGATGTGCATTTAGAAATCGTGCTTAGGGATTCTGCATATAAATCATTCTGCATTTTTATATGTGCATACTAGATACTCTGTTCATACTCGCTCAGTCACACCTAGTTAAATTATTGTTGCATGAAAAGGAAATAAAGCTATCTCATGTTTGATTATCCTGTTTAAGTAAAACAGGTCAAAATCCATGTGTCTTTGCAACACTTAGAACAACATGCTCTTAAGTAAAAATGACTTCTGAATTATTAATAACTCTGGCGATTATTATGCATGATCCCACGCCTAGGAAAACCTTAGGTAATCAACCCTTTTAAAAATTGGAACACTATCTCTTGTTGTTTACTGCTTAATGCTTAACATGCTTAAAATTAGTAGGGAAACTGATTAGGGCCCTGTTTATTAAGTTATAAACCAAATCTGCATATCTCTTGTGTTCTGATACTCACCTAGACATCATGTTTTAGGATCTTGTTTAATGATACTGCCCTTGTTTTTTATTGAGACGTGTTGTTTACATGCAATATTTGTGGAGGTAAATATGAGCCTCTTAATTGCTTCTTTTCTGTTTTATCTGCTAAAGTCCTATTTGTTCTTGCATGTCGCCTTAGTATTTTCTCCTTTTAACCTTAGGGGTCTATCTAGAACTGCCCATAGGTAGAGGTCCTAAATTCCTCCGGGGCCATTAAGAAGGGACGGGTAATAACATACATAGAGATCGTAAATAACACTCGCTTAAATAACCGCTAAGGGGTGGGAAAGGGTAGATATGGATATGATGACCGGTGTGCTAATGCCACGTGTAGCCCATCTTTTGAGGAGTGATTACCGGGTATTGTACCGATGTGATCCTATAGGATAAACAACTTAAGAATCCCCCCCCCTTCTCCCCTATCCCATGTAGAAGATTCCTTAAAGGATTTGTAGCCTATGCATGCATATATATATATATATGCATAGGCTACAAATCCTTTAAGGAATCTTCTACATGTATTTAGACTTCAAATCCTTTTAACTTAAGCACATATATGTGCTTAGACTGTGAAACTTTTTTCGAAACCCTTTATCTCTTCTACATACATGATTTCATTGCTTATGTGATACTTGTCTCAAATTCACAAAGCTTGTTTGGCCGGGAACCACAGTTGTGGCCTCTGAGGGGTGCCTAACACCTTCCCCTTTGTAACGACCCAGCCGGTCGTTTTGTGTGTTGCGACTTCGTTCCCGTAAATGACTCTTTCCATAGCGGCTACTCGTGCCTTATGATTTGTGGGGGCAGGTAGTTCGAGATTCAGAAGTGATTTGGCCAGTTCAGGAACACTTGGTTCCTGAAGGCTAGCCTATTTGGCTAATCTTGGTTCCTGAAGGCTAGCCTATTTGGCTAATTTTGGTTCCGAGCAGCATTTTGAGCAAACGACCTCGGAATCGAGTGCTGACAAATCCAGCAGCTCCGGATGATGATTTCGGACTTGAACATATGTTCGCCTCAGGTTTCTGATGACCCGGGAGTATTTCGGCACCTAAATTGGAATTCAGGATTTCATAAGATTTAGAATTCAGCCTGGAATTGGACCTCATGATATCATGGTCTGAATGGAATTCCGGAACTGGCAATAGTTCCGTATTGTCATTTATGACTTGTCCGCAAAACTTTGGGGTCATTCCGACCAGTATAGACCCGTTCGGTGTATTGGTGAGCCATTGAACTTTTCTTGAAACTTAAGTTTGATACTAAGGGGTTTTGGAGAGTGATTTCTAGTTTGGATGATGTTTTGAGTGTTCCGAGAGTTCGAGCAAGTCCGTCTTATGATTTGGGACTTGTTGGTATAATTTGTCGGGGGCTCGGGTGGGCCCAGGGGCCTCCCGGACTAGAATCGAGGTCAAAAAGCAGTAATTAATAGCTGGTGGGGGCTGTTTCTTGTGTGACCGCCCCTGCGGTCCATCAGCCGCAGGCGCGAGGCTCGCACCAGTGGCCAATCCATCGCAGGAGCAGCCTAGGTCGCAGAGGCGACCCTTCCTCTCGCTGGCGCGGCTCCGCAGGAGCGGACAAAAGTCCGCAGGAGAGACCTTCCCCAGGGCCCAGGCCAATCGCAGGCGCGACCAATTTCACGCAGGTGCGAGTTCGCACCTGCGATCCAAAGGCCGCAG
>ML258587.1:67857-98652 GCA_005239495.1 Nicotiana undulata | reverse complement strand
TGGAATGCTAAATACAAGTCTGGAAATGAAAATACAACACTGTCTTGGAAAAAAGAAGAAAGATAATGACGAGGCTAGACTTGACGTTAACGATAACCTGTCCTATTCTACAGCAGGTAACAGGAAATAACACAAAGCATGAGATAAACCAGCAAGTAGGGGATACGGGAACAGTAAAAGGGGAACAAATGGAATAAAATAGTCACATCGACAGATAGGAGTAATCCAGAGAAACAACCCAATATAATCGACAACGAAACACGATAAATAGCGGAAAAGTAAACAATGGCACGACATCACTCTTCGTGCTTTTACGCTCTTCCTCACAATGCAATTTAATCAAACATCATGGCACGGCATCACCCTTCGTGCTTTTACTCTCTTCCTCACAATGCAATGTACAATGAATCATGGCACGGCATTTACCTTCGTGCGTATAATAAATAACATCATGGCACGGTATTTACCTTCGTGCTTTTAATCAATAAAATCATGGCACGGCATCACCCTTCGTGCTTTACACTCTTCCTCACTATGCAATGAAATCAAGTATTATGACACGGCATCACCCTTCGTGCTTTACACTCTTCTTCACCAGACAATAACAGATAAATGGCAAGGAGTACAGCATAGTGGAAATAAGCAATTCCAAAACACCACTCAAGGGGGAAACAACAAGTAGTAATTCAAGAAACGCCCGGCAAGGGTCTCAGCTATAACCAATTACCTCAATCACGTACTCTACACTTGTATTACCATTCGTACCAACACTTCTCAAACTCAATAGCCAATATTTCCAATCAATAATAAATTACCAAGAAAAGACAATTTCATAATATACTAAACATGGAAGGAATACTGCAATTTATAACAAAATAGACTCACGGGCATGCTCGACACACATTGCATAGGTACTCGTCACCTCACCTATGCAATGAACATGATATTCACTTAGCACATAGCAAATAATACCTATTCCCTCACCAAAGTTAGGCAAGACACTTACCTCGGGTCCAAAATATAGCAATCAACCCTCTAAGACCGCTTTTCCTTTTGAATTCAACTCCGGAACCACAATATCTAAGCATAATTAATTTAAGTGTATCAATAATAACTCAATAACACCATCCCATAGCCTAAATACACAATTCCCACCTTTCTTTCAAAATTTCCAAAATTCGACCCCGGGCCCACGTGGTCTAAACTCGAGGTTCGGACCAAAACCCGTTCACCCATAACCCCACGATTAAGAATATACAATTTGTTTTAAGATTCGACCCCAAATTGGGGTTGAATCACCCAAAAATCCCAAAAACCCTACTCTACCTAAAATCCCTAATTCCTACTTTGATTCCATGTTTTAGCCCTAGATTCTAGTTATTGATGAAGGAAAATGTAGGGATTTGAGTTAGGATCACTTACCCAAGTTGCTATGGAAGAAAACTTGCTTGAGGATCGCCTATGGGGTCTTGGAGAGGAAGAAGATGGTGAAAAAGTGAAAATTCCCGTAATAGTATTCTCTTTTGGACTTAATAAAATCACGGGCGATTTTGTCCTCTGCGATCGCGGAAAAGGGTTGCGATCGCAGAGCTTGAAGTTGTGCTACTATGCGATTGCGGAAAAGGGAAATGCGATCGCGGAAGGGAACGGACTAGTCGTCTGCGATCGCAGACAAAGCAATGCAATCGCAGAGAGATACTACCCAGCCCCCCACCTGACTCCACTGACACGCTATGCGATCGCGGAAAGAGGAATGCGATCGCGGAGAGCATCTGGGCATAAGTCTGCGATCGCGGAGGTAAACTTGCGATCGCAGAGAACAACAAATTGTTTCCCCCAATTAAGCCTATGCGATCGCGAATCAATAGTTGCGATCGCAGTGAAGGAAACACCAGACACCAGAAGTCTGCAACATCACACCAGATTTTCTAACTTTTTACACCTCGTTAGCTACCCGAAACTCACCTGAGCCCTCGGGGCTCAAAACCAAAAAGACACACGACTCCCGAAACATCCTACGAACCTGTCCAAGCTTTTAAATCATCAAAATATCATCAAAAACACATAATAAAACCTCAAAATCCAATTAATCAAACTTAAGAACTTTAGAATTCTAGAATTCACTTCATTACGCCGAACCGGCCTAAACTGCTCGGAACGACTTCAAACTTTGCAGACAAGTTATAATTAACACCACGGAACTATTCCCGGTCTCGGAATCTCATTCGGACCTCGGGAACATAACACTACTTTCCAAGCCACATTTCTAGTTCTTTAAAACCTCAAAGTCTCATTTTTTATCCGAAACCACTCATTTCAAGTCCGTTTTACACCAAATTTCACAGATAAGTCACATAACATATAATAAACCTGTTCCGGGCTCCGGAACCATAATACGGGCCCGGCAACACGGTTTTCACATAATTATTCATTTTCAAAATCCTTTATTATTTTCAGAAAACAATTTTCTTTAAAAATTCATTTCTCGGGCTTGGGACCTTGAAATTCAATTCCGAGCATATGCCCGAGTCCCATATTTTCCTACGGACCTTCCGAGACCGTCGAATCACGGGTCCGGGTCCGTTTACCAGAAATGTTGACCAAAGTCAACTATATTCATTCATTAATTATCAAAACTCATTTTCATCAACTTTTCACATAATAGCTTCCCGGCTACACGCCCGGGCTGCGTACGCATAACGAGGTGAGACTAACGGAGGCTCTCGGAGCCTCGGAACACAGATATATCTTAAATTACATAAGATGACCTTTTGGGTCATCACAACCGCCTGCCATTCCTATAAGTGGGTTTTATACAGAAAATGAATAGTTCTCTTTTTGTTCATAACAACATGTAACGACCTGACTGGTCGTTTTGAGCAATTGCGTCCAGTTTGGCAGTTTGAGGTCACGAGTAGCTTCACTTAGTGTATTATGACTTGTGTGCATCGCCGGTTCGGGTTTTTGAGAGGGTCAGAAAGGATTCTAGGAGTGACTCTCATTTTAGAAGTCCGAAGTTGAAGGAATTAACCCGGGGTTTGACTTTTGAGTATTTGACCTCAGATTGGAGTTTCTACGATTCCGGTAGATCTGGATAGTGATTTTGGACTTGAGATTATGCTCGAAATTTCATTTGGATATTTCAAAAAAGGTTTCGACATCATTTGGCGGAAGTTGGCAATTTAAATGTTTAGAATCTTCCTAAGTTTGACCATGGTTTGACTTTAAGTCTATCGGGTCCAGATTGTGGTTTTGGAATTTGGAATAGGTACGTTTAGTCAATTGGAACTTGCCTACAAAATTTGGTGTCGTTTGGAGTTGATTTGATGTGGTTCGGACACTTGGTTGCAATTCTAGAAGTTCTTGAAGTTTAGTTTGATCTTCATGCGCTTTGGCCTCTTTTTCGTTGTTTTAGAAGTTATTTTGATGATTTAAGTGCGCGAGAGAGTTCGTTTTGTGTTTCTGGACCAGGGTGCATGATTGGCTTGGAGCGTCGAGGGCTCGGGTGAGATTTGGATTGGTTTCGGAATGATTTCTAATTCTGGTGTCATCGCATTTGTGATGTTTATGTCGCAAATGTGACTATCACAATTGCGAATGTGATGACCCAAAGGATCATCTTATGAATTAAGACTCCATTCCGGGTTCATTAGCCTTAAAATGATTAATTTTATTTACCTCGATTTGCGTGTGCAGTTTGGGCGTGAAACCGAAAAGCTTTTTATGTTAAAAATACGAGAAATAATAATTTTTAGAGTTGGAATTCGATTTTTAGTTGACTTTGGTCAACATTTTGAGTAAATAGACCTGGACCTGTGTTCCGACTGTCCAGGGAGGTCCGTAGTAAAATATGGGACTTGGGCATATGCCCGGAATTTAATTCCGGGGTCCCTAACTTTAAAAATCCATTTTTGAAGAAAATTGTTGTGCTGAATTTTAATGAAATGAGGAAATGAATTAATGTTTGAAATCGTTGGTATCGGGCCCGTATTTTTGTTCCGGAACCCGGTACAGGTTTGTTATAATGCTTAAGTGCTATATGTAAAATTTGGTGGAAATCGGAGTTCATTTTGACATGATTCGGACGTTCGTTTGAGAATATTGTGAAATTGAAGTGTTCTTGAGAAAATCATCAGTTTTGAGGTTAAATTCATAGTTTTAGGCGTTATTTTTTAGATTTGATCGCACGAGCAAGTCCGTATGATGTATTTAGACTTGCGTGCATGTTTGGTTTGGAGCCCCGAGGGCTCGGGTGAATTTTTGATAGGCTACGAGATGTTTTGAACTTAATAACTTATGTTGTTTTGCTGCTAATGATGCACTGGTGCGTTCCTCTTCGCGATCGCGAAGAGTAAAATGTATTGGGGGATGTTTGTTCTTCCCGAACGCGAAGTCTTGGCCGCGAACGCAAAGCACTGGTGGGTTAGCCTTCGCGAACGCGTGCTGACTTGCGTGAACGCATTGAGTTAATGGGACTGGGGAGGGGAGTCCGTTTCTTCTACGCGAACACGTCTACTTGGTCGCGAACGCGAAGACCAAAGGCCGCAAAGCATCGCGAACGCGAGCCTTCCTATGCGAACACGAAGGCTACTAGGCAATATTTCTACCCGATCGCGACAGGCCCATCACGAACGCAATGAAGGCCTGTACAATGACTTAATAACAGAACTTAAAACGGGCAGAAGCTATTTTTCTCTTATTTTCAAACTAAAAATACCTAGAGGCGATTTGCATCACACAAGTTCTTGCACGAAGTGTTGGTAAACGGTTCTAAACTATTGTTTTTGATTACCCATTATTTTTCATCACTTTTCAATCAAAAACCAAGGGTTTTCATGGTAGAAATTGGGGGTTTGGGTAGAATTAGAGAATTTTGTAAAAATAGAATTTTGACCTCGAATTGGGGTCGGATTTTGAAACTAACTACATATTCGGGCTCGGGGGTGAATGGGTAAACGTAATTTGGTCCGAACCTCGAGTGTTGACCAAGCAGGCCCGTGGTCGGTTTATAATTTTTTTTTGAGAAAACTTAGTAAACTTTAATTATGCATTAAAGTTAGTTCCTTTAGCACTAATTAATGATTTTGAACTAATTATGATTAGATATGAGTGTGTTGGAGGTGAATTCGAAAAGAAAAGCTGTAATTGAGCAGTGAGTGGCCTGCGAAATCGAGGTAAGTGTTGTGTCTAGCCTTAGCTCAAGGGAATATGTATTGTATGACTACTTGCTACGTGTTTTGTTGCTAAATCCAATGTATATGTGAGGTGACGAGTACCTATACGTTGTGTTCAGGTCATATCATGCGAGTGAACGTTAATTCTTGTTATTTTGGTTGTCTTAAAGCCTATCATCTATGATTATTGCTGTTAGTGAAATGTTAGAAGATTAGTATCCGGTTCCACCGAGATGGATAGTATTGTGAATATTAAATTGGAATTGAAATGTTAAATGATAATAGAAACTATGATGAAATACTGATTTTCTTGTGAAATCCCTCTTTGGATGCTGTTAATGATTATGTGATTGGTGAGGAAGAGTGTAAAGTACGAAGGGTGATGCCGTGCATGATTCATTTATAGTATATTGTGAGGAAGTGTGTATATCACGAAGGATGATGTCGTGCATGAATGAATTATATTGTGAGGTAGAGTGTAAAGCACGAAGGGTGATGCCGTGAATTCTTATTTATAATCTGGTGAGGATGAGAGTAAAAGCATGAAGGGTTGCGCCGTGTATTCTATTTATTATTTGGTGAGGATGAGACTAAAAGCACGAAGGGAGATGTCGTGCAAGTTTCCTTTCTACTTTTAATTGCTAAAATTATTGTTGATCACTATCTAATCATGTCTTATTATTTTCCTCACTCCTGATGTTAAATTCCCCACAACATGTTCCCTTCCCATTATTGGTTATCTTTAAATTCTTCACTTGCTGGTATTTCTATTAGCATGATTTTATATGTTCAGGTTTTTATGTGGTGTCTTGTCCTAGCCTCGTCACTACTTCGCCGAGGTTAGGCTCGACACTTACCTTTACATGAGATCGGTTGTACTGATACTGCACTCTGCATTTCTTGTGTAGATCCAGGTTTAGGTTCGAGTAGAGTTCGAGGTAGAGCTGACACTATTCACCCAGAGACACGAGGTAGATCTGCTGGCGTCCGCAGATTCCTGAAGTCTTTTCTACATTATTTAGTTACTGTTTTATTTTATTCAAAATAGTTATACACTATTTCTTGAGCCAATTACTTATAGTATTCTTTAGTAGTTCGTGAATTGTGACTCCAAACCCTGGGTAGCTAGATATTAGTATTAACTTCGAGTTTCGCTTCGTTATTTTGCATATTATTTTGGATTCATTTATTGGAAAACTTTTATACTTAGTATTATATCTTCATTGTTTTAAATGTTGAATCCCTGTAACATTTACTTGCCTAGCTAGTGTGGTGTTAGGCGCCATCACGATCCCTAGGGTTGGGAATTTGGGACGTGACATGTTGGTATCAGAGCACTAGGTTGCTTAGGTCTCACAATTAACGAACACGCTTAATATAGTCTGAGGAATCGGTACGGAGACGTCTGTACTTATCTCTCAAAGACTATAAAGTTAGGAATAAACTCTCTTTATTTCTACTCTGTCGTGCAATTCTTGTTATCTCAAATACTGATTGAACTCTTCTATTCTCTCGCAGATGGAGAGAACACATGCTTCTTCTTCCGCTGACCAACAATATGGTCCTCCAGCAGCAGCAACTCCTACTAGGGGCAGAGGCCGAGGCAGTGGCAGGACTCAGCCCATTGCTCAGGTAGTAGCCCCAACAGCGGAGCCCTAGATAGAGATTGATGGGGGGCTCTAGCTCACACTGTTCCAACGGGACCAACTTAGGTCCTAGAGGGGTTTATTGCTACCCCGGTGCTTCAGGATGCTTTGGTCCGATTAGTGGGCCTTATGGAGAGTGTAACCCAGACTGGCATATTCCCCGTGGAAGAAACCGTATCTCAGGCTGGAGGAGGGGTCCAGACTCCTGCTACCCACACTTCTGAGCAGATTACTACTCCTCAGATTCAGCCCTCAGCAACCAATCAAGTTGGGGTAGTTCAGCCAGTTGCTGCAACACCGCTTGTTGATGGGGCAGCTATGTCCACCGATGCTTTGTGGAGATTGGACAGGTTCATCAAGCTTTTCCCTATTCATTTCAGTGGTGCCACTTCAGAGAACCCTCAAAACTATCTTGATAGCTGTCATGCGGTTCTTCGGAACATGGGTATTTTCGAGACCAATGGGGTCGACTTTGCCATTTTTCCGATGATTGGTTTCGCCAAGAAATGGTAAAGGGATTATTTGTTGACTAGACCAGCTGGGTCACCTGCTCGGACTTGGGATCAGTTTTCACACCTCTTTTTGGAGAGGTTTTTGCCTTTCACTACCAGGGAGGAGAACCGTCGTCAGTTTGAGCGTCTTTAGCAGGGCAGCATGACTATTACCCAGTATGCGAATTGCTTTGTGGATTTGGCTCAACATGTTATTCTCTTGTTACCCATCGAGAGAGAGAGGGTCAGGAGATGTATTAAGGTCCTTGCTCATCCCATAAGGTTACAAATGGCTAAGGAGACAGGGAGCAAGATTTCCTTTCAGGATGCGGCCAATGTGGCCAGGAGAGTTGAGATGGTTCTCGGATTGGGAGGTCAGAGTTAGACAAGAGACCTCGCTTTCAGGTGGATTCAACGGTGCCTCATCTGGAGACAGGGTTACTTTTAGCAGAGGCCACTCTTCCAGGACATTTCATTCGGCACTTCGAGCATCTCATGGTATCTCAGGTGGTCGTGGCTCTTACTTGACTTATTCTGATCAGCCAGCTCCTATCAGTGCACCTCCTCTTCAGAGTTTTCAAGGTGGTTTTACCAGTCGACAGGGTTAGTTTGCCGGCCAGCAGTCTCATCAGCCGAGGTCTCGTTACACTTGTGGTGACCCGAGGCACATTGTTAGATATTGTCCTCGCGCATCGAGTAGTTCTCAGTATCAGGGTTCTCGTGCTATAGTTCCGGCACCAGCTGCAGCACCGCCAGCCCAGCCAGCCAGGGGTAGGGGTCAGGTAGCCAGAGGTAGGGGCCAGATTGTTAGAGGTGGAAGCCAGCCCGCTAGAGGTGGAGGTCTGCCTATCAAAGGTCCTCCCAGAGACGTGGTTCAGGGTGGTGGGGCCCAGCCTCGATTGTATGCATTTCCATCCAGACCTGAGGCAGAGTCCTATGATGTTGTTATCACAAGTACCATTTCAGTTTGCAATAGAGATGCTTCAGTTTTGTTTGATTCGGGGTCTACTTACTCTTATGTGTCATCTTATTTTGCTTCATATTGGGTTGTGCTCCGCGACTCCTTCCGTGTCCCTATTTATGTGTCTACACCCGTGGGGGATGCTATTAATGTAGATCATGTGTATCGTTCGTGTGTGGTCGTTATTGAGGGTCTTGAAACTAGTGTGGACCTTTTGCTTTTTGACACGGTCAATTTTGACGTCATATTGGGCATGGATTGGCTGTCGCCTTATTATGCCATTTTGGACTGTCACACCAAGACAATTAATTTAGCTTTGCTGAGGTTGCCTCGATTGGAGTAGAAAGAGATTCCTAATTATTCTCTCAGCAGGGTGATTTCTTATGCCAAGGCTCGTCGCATGGTTGAGAAGGGGTGTTTGGCTTATTTGGCTCATGTTCGTTATTCTAATGTTGAGTCTTCTTTTATAGATTTAGTGCCTATTGTTCGTGAGTTTCCAGGTATTTCCTGCAGACCTGCTGGGGATGCCACCCGACAGGGATATTAATTTTTGCATTGATGTGGCTTTGGGAACTTACCCCATTTCTATTCCTCCATACCGGATGGCCCCACCAGAATTGAAAGAATTGAAAGAAAAGTTGCAAGACTTGCTTGATAATGGTTTCATTAGACCTAGTGTCTCACCCTGGGGTGCACCGATTTTGTTCGTGTAGAAAAAAGATGGATCGATGAGGATGTATATAGATTACCGGCAGTTGAACAAGGTTACTATCAAGAATAAGTATCCATTGCCGAGAATTGATGATTTGTTTGATTAGCTTCGGGGTGCCATGGTGTTTTCGAAAATTGATTTGAGATCGGGCTACCATCAGTTGAAGATCAGGGCGTTTGATGTTCCTAAGACAGCCTTTCGGATGAGGTATGGGCACTATGAATTCCTGGTAATGTCTTTTGGCTTGACTAATGCCCCATCAACCTTTATGGACTTCATGAATCTGGTTTTCAAGCCTTATCTGGATTCCTTCGTAATTGTGTTCATTGATGAATTCCTAATATACTCCCGAAGTCGGGAGGACCATGAGCTGCACCTCCAGATAGCGCTCCAGACTATGAGGGATAGTTAGTTGTATGCAAAATTTTCAAAGTGTGAGTTCTGGTTGGATTCAGTAGCTTTCTTGGGTCACATCGTATCAGCAGAAGGTATTCAGGTAGATCCCAAGAAGATAGAGGCAGTCAAGAACTGGCCTAGACCCACTTCAGCCACGAAAATTGGGAGCTTCTTGGGTTTGGCAGGTTACTACTGTCATTTTGTGGAGGGGTTTTCATCTATAGCATCCCCAATGACTAAATTGACTTAGAATGGTACCCCATTCAAATGGTCGGACGAGTGTGAGGCAAGCTTTCAGAAGCTCAAGACAGCCTTGACTTTAGCACCGGTGTTGGTGTTGCCATCAGGTTCGGGATCTTGAATGGTATATTGCGATGCCTCCCATGTTGGGCTCAGAGCGGTATTGATGCAGGAAGAGATGGTGATTGCATATGCGTCTCGGAAGTTGAAGGTTCATGAGAAGAATTATCCTATCCATGACTTATAGTTCGCAACCACTGTTCACGCATTGATGATTTTGAGGCACTATCTCTATGGTGTGTCGTGTGAGGTTTTCACGGATCATCGCAGTCTTCAGTACTTGTTTAAATAAAAGGTTCTTAGTTTGAGGTAGGGGAAATGGTTAGAGTTATTGAAAGACTTTGACGTCACTATATTGTATCAACCGAGGAAGGCCAATGTGGTGGCCGATGCATTGAGTAGGAAGACAGTGAGTATGGGCAGCCTTGCATTTATTCCAATCGGTGAGAGACCGTTAGCTTCATATATTCATACTCTGACCATTTAGTTCGTGAGGTTGGATATTTTGCCCAACCGTGTTTTAGCTTGTTAATTCGCCCTGTCTTCTTTATTTGAGTGCATTAGAGATCGGCAGAATGATGACCCACATTTGATGGTTCTTAGGGACACAGTTCGGCACCGTGGTGCCAAGCAGGTTACGGTAGGAGATGACGGTGTTTTGAGGATGCAGGTTCATATATGTGATCTTCTTCGTGAGTTAATCCTTGAGGAGGCTCAATATTCTAGGTATTCTATTCACCCGGGTGCTACCAAGGATGAAGAAGGACATTGTTTCTTATGTGGCTCGTTGCTTGAATTGTCAGCAGGTGAAGTATGAGCATCAGAGACCCGATGGTTTGCTTCAGGAGATAGAGATTCCTGAGGGGAAGTGGGAGCGTATCACTATGGACTTCGTAGTTGGACGCCCACGGACTCAGATGAAGTTCGACGTTGTTTGGGTTATTATGGATAGGCTAACTAAATCAGCACATTTTATTCTAGTGGCAAGTACTTATACCTCGAAGCGATTAGCAGAGATATACATTCGGGAGATCGTTCGTCTTCACGGTGTACCCGTGTCTATCATTTCTGATCGAGGTACGCAGTTTACCTCGCACTTTTGGAGGGCAGTTCAACGTGAGTTGGGTACTCGAGTTGAGTGAGCACATCATTTCATCCTCAGATGGACAGACAATCCGAGCGTACTATTCAGATTTTAGAGGATATACTCCGCGCCTGTGTTATTGACTTTGGAGGTTCTTGGTATCAGTTATTGCCGTTAGCAGAGTTTTCCTGCAATAATATCTATCAGTCGAGCATTCAGATGGCTCCTTACGAGGCATTATATAGTAGACGGCAGATCGCCAGTGGATGGTTTGAGCCGGGAGATGGTCAATTATTGGGTACAAACTTAGTTCAGGAGGCCTAGGACAAGGTCAAGATTATATAGGATCGCCTTCGTTCAGCTCTGTCCAGTCAAAAGAGTTTTGCCGACCGTAAGGTTCGTGATGTGGCCTTCATGGTTGGAGAGAGAGTATTACTTCGGGTATCGGCCATGAAGGGTGTTATGAGATTTGGGAAGAAGGGAAAATTGAGCCCTAGGTATATCGGGCCATTTGATATTCTTGATAGAGTGGGGGATGTATCTTATAGACTTGCGTTGCCTCTAGGGTTATCCTCAGTTCTGGTATTTCATGTGTCTATGCTCTGGAAATATCATGGTGACCCGTCCCACGTGTTAGATTTCAATTCTGTCCAATTGGACAAGGATTTGACTTATGAGTAGGAGCCGGTAGCCATTTTAGACTGGCAGGTTCGTCAGTTGAGGTCAAAGAGTTTCCCGTCAGTTTGAGTGTAGTGGAGCGGTCAGCTTGTCGAGGCAGCTACTTGGGAGTCCGAGTCGGACATGCAGAGTAGATATCCCCACTTGATCGCCAGTTCAGGTACTTTTCTATGTCCGTTCGAGGACGAACGTTTATTTTAGAGGTGGAGATTGTGATGACCCAAAGGGTCATCTAATGAATTAAGACTCCATTTCGGGCTCATTAGCCTAATAAAAGATTAATTTTATTTTCCTCTTAAATATGCATGCGCAGTCCTGGCGTGAAAACGGAAAGCTATTTATGTGAAAGTATGAGAAATAATAATTTTTAGAGTTGAAATTTGATTTTTAGTTGACTTTGGTCAACATTTTGAGTAAGCAGACCCAGACATGTGTTCTAACGGTCTTGTGAGGTCCGTCGTAAAATATGGGACTTGTGCGTATGCCCGAAATTGAATTCCGAGGTCCCTACATTTAGAAATCATTTTTTAATTATTGTGCTGGATTTTAATGAAATACATAAATTAATTAATGTTTGAAATCATCGGTATCGGGCGCGTATTTTGATTCCGGAGCCCGGTACAAGTTTTTTATAATGTTTAAGTGCTATCTGTAAAATTTGGTGGAAATCGGAGTTTGTTTGACCTGATTCAGACGTCTGTTTTAGGAAATAGTGAAATTGAAGTGTTCTTGAGAAAATCATGAGTTTTGAGGTTAAATTCGTAGTTTTAGGCGTTAATTTTGTGATTTGATCGCACGAGCAAGTCGGTATGATGTATTTAGACTTGCCTTCATGTTTGGTTTGGAGCCCCGAGCCCCGACAAGCCCATCACGAACGCGGTGAAGGCATGCCCAACGACTTAATAACAAAACTTAAAATGGGCAGAAGCTATTTTTCTCATATTTTAAAACTAAAAAGACCTAGAGGCGATTTTCATCACACAAGTTCTTCCTCAAAGTGTTGGTAGACGATTCTAAACTATTTTGTTTTCGATTACCCATAGTTTTTCATCATTTTTCAATCAAAAATCAAGGGTTTTCATGGTAAAAATTGGGGATTTGGGTAGAATTAGAGAATTTTGTAAAAATGGAATTTCGACCGCGAATTGGGGTCAGATTTCGAAACCAACTACATATTCGGGCACGGGGGTGAATAGGTAAACGAAATTTGGTCCGAACGCCGAGTGTTGACCAAGCGAGCCCGGGGTCGGTTTTTAACTATTTTTTAGAAAACTTAGGAAAACCATAATTTTGCATTAAAGTTTGTTCCTTTAGCACTAATTAATGATATTGAACTAATTATTATTAGATGCGAGTGTGTTGGAGGTGAATTCGAAAGGAAAAACTGTAATTGAGCAGTGAGTGGCCTGCGAAATCGAGGTAAGTGTTGTGTCTAACCTTAGCTTGAGGGAATAGGTATTGTGTGACTACTTGCTACTTGTTTTTTTGCTAAATCCAATGTATAGGTGTGGTGACGAGTACCTATACGTTGTGGTCAGGTCATACTATGCGAGCAAACGTTAATTTTTGTTATTTTGGTTGTCTTAAAGCCTATCATCTATGATTATTGTTGTTAGTGAAATGTTAGAAGATTAGTATCCGGTTCCACCGAGATGGATAATATTGTGAATATTGAATTGGAATTAAAATGTTAAATGATGATAGAAACTATGATGAAATACTGATTTTCTTGTGAAATCCCTCTTTGGATGTTGTTAATGATTATGTGATTGGTAAGGAATAGTGTAAAGCGCGAAGGGTGATGCCGTGTATTCTATTTATTATTTGGTGAGGATGAGAGTAAAAGCACGAAGGGTGATGCCGTGCAAGTTTCCTTTCTATTTTTAATTGCTAAAATTATTGTTGATCACTATCTAATTCTGTCTTACTATTTTCCTCACTACTGATGTTAAATTCCCCACTACATGTTCCCTTCCCATTATTGATTAACTTTAACTTCTTTACTTGCTGTTATTGCTATTAGCATGATTTTATATGTCCAGGTTTTTATGTGGTGTCTTGTCCTAGACTCATCACTACTTCGCCGAGGTTAGGCTCGACATTTACCAGTACATGGGGTCGATTGTACTGATGCTGAACTCTGCACTTCTTGTGAAGATCCAAGTTTTGGTTCGAGCTGAGTTCGAGCTAGAGCCGGCACTATTCGCACGGAGACATGAGGTAGATCTGCTGGGGTCCGCAAATTCCTGGAGTCTTCTCTACATCATTTAGTTACTGTTTTATTTGATTCAAAACAGGTATACACTATTTCTTTAGCAAATTACTTGTAGTATTCTTTAGTAGTTCGTGAGTTGTGACTCCAAACCTTGGGTAGCTAGATATTAGTATTAGTTTCGAGTTTCGTTTCGTTATTTCGCATATTATTCTAGATTAATTATTTTAAATGTTGAATCCCTCTAAAATTGGCTTGCCTAGAAAGTGTGGTGTTAGGCGCCATCATAATCCAGAGGGTTGAGAATTATGTACGTGACAACAAAGCAGCCTCGCATTTGCGAAGCTAGGCTGCTGAGGAAAGGACTCGGATTTCCGAGGAATTAGCCGCTTTTTCAAGGCCTGTTGAGTTCGCATTTGCAAACTCAGCATTGCATTTGCGATAAAGGCTTGAGCTGAGTTTGTTCACAATTTGCGATCTAGTGGCCGTTTTTGCGAAGATCCAGTGTCCGCATTTGTGACACTCTGGTCGCATTTGCGAAGGCAGCAGGGAATTTCAATTTTTTCTTTTGCGATAATTGTTCGCATTTGCGAACCCCCTGTTGCAAATGGGACATCCGCAGCCTGTTAAGTGCTGCGAATTCCAAGTCTTTTCTCCATTTTTTGTATTTTTGAACCCTAGCTTTGAAGTGAGGCGATTTTGTGAAGAGATTTTCATACCAAGTCATTGGGTAAGTATCTTTAATCAATTTCCAACCATATTTCAAGACTTTATACAAGATTTAACATCAAATTCATGAGAATTTAAAGGAAAATTTGGGGAAAAATTTGTAAAATCCTCAAAATGTAAAATCATGATTTGAAGGACAAATTGGTATCGAAACTTCATAATTTTGGTATTTTTGAACTCGTATCGGAATGGGTGTTCGGGTTTTTCAAATTATGTCGGGTTCCGAGGTGCGGGCCCAGGGAGTTGACTTTTTTCAAATTGTATAAGTATCATAGCTTTGTTAATTGAAATTGTTTTCTCTTGCATTGTTTGATGTATTTAAGTCATTTTTTACTAGATTGAGCCGAGCGTTGGTGAATTGGTAAAGGAAAAGCTAAATTTTGTATTGAATAAGCCGAATTGAGGTAAGCATCTTGTCTAACTTTTTGTGGGGGAAACCACCCCTTAGGAGTTGAGTCAATTGTGCTATTTTGATATGTGAAAGCGGTGTACGCAAGGTGACGAGTGGGTAACACAGTTTATATGTGGTATAGACCGGTTAGATTGCCTAGCCTCTTTCCATGATTTTGAATAAATTGTCATAAAATGTGGTATCTCTTTGTTAGGTTACTCTCATATTCTCTATATGATGTCGTTAGTCCTTATTTGCTTCATATTTGTTATTTGGTCTCTGTATGACTTGGTTGTTGTCATTTCCTTCATTACAATTTTGTTACCTCTTAACTGTTGAGTTATCCTATGACTACATGCTTATCTGTTACGAGTCCAAGTTGTTGTGAATACCTGTGTAGTTATCACGTGCCTTACATGTCTTGTTTTCTTTGTAAATATTGTTGTATCTCAATTGTTGCGTGGTTCCCTTGTTGTCATGTACTCATACTTTTCGTTGTAGAATTTTTTGTAGTTGAGTTGTTGAATTGTGGTTGATTGATTTATATTATTATATGGTAGGATCGGGTTGCACGCCACAACATGAGGAATAAGGGAGGATTAATAAGGAGGAATAGGGGTGAATATGATTATTCAGTGGGATCGGGTTGCACGCCGCAACAGAAGGAATAAGGGTACGAGCTAATAAGGGTGAATTATTATGTTGATAATGATATATGTGGGATCGGTTTGCGCGCCGTAACATATATATATATTATTTACTTTTATTGTAATTGTTAAGGAGGAATAAGGGAGGATTGGTGGGATCAGGATGCGCGCCGCATCAATATATATGTTTATGTATTCCTCTCTGACCGTGTAAGTAATCGGCAATTTTACATTTCACATAAGGATTGGTTTTAGCTGAATATTGATAAGACCCTCGAGTTATATATTTATTTCTGCAAAATACCAATTTTCAAAGTGAATCTATTATATTGAGTCATTACCTCATGTACTGCTGAGTCATTAGTAAGATAATATTTTAAAAAATGAAAGAACTAACATCATATTACCTGGTGTGACTTTAAGTTAGAACCTGTCGATTATTCTATACTTATCATTTCTACTAGTTGTCAAATTTTACTTCAACTGTTTTCTCAACTTCATCTTCTCAACCTGTCTGAGGTTTTATTTTACTTACAAAGGAATTGTTATTATGTTTTAAACTAATAAACTCTATATTAAATGCAATAGTTCTTCGATGTTGAATTTAATTTAAAATAAAATGTTATTTTCCTCACTCAATTAATATCTAAACCTAACCTCATCTTTCTCATTGATTTCCTATTCGGTCTAAAAACTACAGATTTACTTCATGATATATATATATATATATATACACACACACACATACATATATAGAAATTCTCTTGAACATCTTAAGTAGTAAGTGGCACGGATATTATGTACCGAATAACATGGGGATGTCGTTGTGCGAAGTGAGATGGAAAGATGTAAGTACAAGGTGCCGTGTGTGTTGAAGAGTTGTTGGAATTATTGGAATCGTATTCTTGAAACACTTGTTCGGTTGATTTGGTATTGTTTCCCTACTTGAGCACATTTACACTTAGCCGTATCTCAAACATGTTGTTGTTTGATTTACTTGGTGAATTCTCGTTTCCATTCGTGTTTCCTTTCCTTTAGTCCTTTCTATTATATTTAAGTCATATCCTGCAGGTTTTATATATATATTCGGTAGTGTCTCGGCCTGGCCTCATCACAACTCTACCGAGGTTAGGCTTAATACTTACTGAGTACCACTGTGGTGTACTCATACTACACTTCTGCAAATCTTTTTGTGCAGAACTAGGTACTTCGAACCTGGTCGGTTTTGTTATTTATGCTTCATGTGGCTGGAGATCTCAATGTGTACATGCTGGACGTTTGCAAGCTCTGAAGTCACTTTCTAATGTAGTTAATTCCATTGTTTCATTTATTTATGGAACAATGATGTATTTATTATGTATAACTATTACTAGAAAGGCTTATGATTTGTACTACCGGTTTTGGGAATTGTAAGTTTATAGAGAATACAATTTCTAAGTTGTTAGAAGCTATTTATTTATTGTTGTTCAGAATATGTTAGGCTTACCTAGTCCCTAAGACTAGGTGCCATCACGATACCTAAACGGAGGGGAATTTGGGTCGTGACAAGTTAGTATTAGAGCTCTAGGTTCATAGGTGCTACGAGTCATAAACAGGTTTAGTAGAGTCTTGTTGATCGGTATGGAGACATCCGTACTTATCTTCGAGATGATACGAAAACTATTAAGAAATTTCACCTCTTTCATTACTTATCGTGCGACATTGATTCAGCTCGAAGCATATATCATATATCCCCTTTTTGCATTCACTTGTGTATCATATTGCGCACCCGATATCAACTATGCGCCAACTGTTCGTGATGCGGTGGATGGACTACGAAGGAGTCAGGGATGCTCCAACATTGTCTAAACATGTCGCCCAGACTAGAATGCATAGGTTTTAAGAGACTCTTCAGCTATTCACATGGGGGTTGCAGCGGATTCTGGCATCTGGTTGATTAGTACGAGCTTGGGACGATTTAATTGGTTGACGAGTGGGCGCGATTGTGGTACGGTCACGAGGTGAATGTTGATTTTGGGATAGTTTGTGGTATTGGGGACTGTTTTGTTCGCATGAGGTTTCTACTCCATGGAAGATGAATTTTTATTATTCAAGGCACTAGAGGGAGCAGGTTTGACTGTCACGAGAATGGGCGTGAGCTTAGTAGATGACTATGAGTACTGTGTGATTGGTGTTGTATGAGTTGTGAAGGTTAGTTTTGCGGATCATCATATGTTGTTTACTATGGCTTCGCTCTAAGTGGGGGATTCCAATAGCGGTATTTAGATTGCAGAGTCAGGTGTTACATCAGTTTGGGTCGGAGATGTGTATATACATTTATGGTATTGGGAGATTTCCCAAAATATTCATATGATTAAGATATGAGATCTTGCATGGGATGATTCTGGGGCTTGCGATGTTTCTGCGTCATTAATGGATCTGCATTTCAGTATTCAAGGGAAGGCGGAGAAACAACTTCAGATTCACAGGAGGTCTATTTAGCGCAGGCATCTTGGTTGCGGCATTACAGGGTGCTTAAGATGAAATACAGTGTTGGGTCAGCATAAAAACAAAAGTAATTGGTCCTCTTTGAATGGGAATTCTCTACCGGCATCGGTGGCAGCACTTTTGGGTTGGATAGTTTGTGTGATTCGATTGAGTTGGGGAGATGCAGTCCTGATGTATTAGCTGCGTGCGGGCGAGTCTCGGATAGTTCCCGATGGTGTTGGCCATGGCTTGAGTTGGCTGGATGCTATGGGAATAAGGAATATGTTGTACATTATGGTTTTCTCTTGAATGGATATCAAAAGTTAATAGAAGGTTGGTATTATTGGATATCATATGTGAAGAACGTGCATTTTAGGAAAGACCCTTAAGTTTTGGGTTGCGGGTGCGTGGCTAGTGGCATGGTGATTACAGGGTTTCAAGGCTTTTGAGGTTCATGTTTCGTTATGCGGGTGGAAATCTATATGGGTGCTTAAGTAAGATGATGGGGTGTGAGTGATGTATCATCCATTCGATTATCGTGGTTGAGTTCGGGTATGGAAATTCCGGTATTCCCTTAGATTTTGGGGCTAGATGTCCCCATATGTGAGTTATTTCTTGTTTGCGGATTGTGAAGGCATGTTGAGAATGGGATTGTAAGGCGCCGGAAAATTTTGCTAAGTAATTTAGGATTTCGATGTGCCAGGTAGGCTAATTATAATATTTGTTTGTGCTATAAATATGATATAAACGAATTGGATTTGGTAAATAAGTGTATAAGTCATAAAATAAGTATTATGGGGTCCAAGGAGAGGCCTAATGTAGGGCCTCAATTAAAAAAACCTCACTATGTAATTTAAGGTTTTGTTGTGTCAAGGTAGGTAATACATTGTACTTCCGGAGTTTTCGGATTGAACGATGCGCTGAGGAGTTGAAAAATTTTCGTCGCAGCTATACCAGGCTTTAGGTAGATAAAGCCTGGATAAAGCCAGGCCAGACCAGGCTTTAGGTAGATAAAGCCTGGATAAAGACAGACCAGACAAGACTTTAGGTAGATAAAGCCTGGATAAAGTCAGGCCAGGCTAGGCTTTAGGTAGATAACGCCCGGGTAAAGCCAAGCCAGACCAGGCTTTAGGTAGATAAAGCCTGGATAAAGACATGTTCGAAATGTTGGACTATCCATTTTTATATCTTTATAACCCGACCCTAGACCAATATAAAACCCATTCCTCATCATTTTAAGCTTATTTTCTGATAAATTAGAGAGAGGAAAGAGTGGGTTCTAGTGAGAGAGAGTCACCATCTTCATCAAATTGATCCTCCTTCATCCCTCAAGCTTGGGACTAATCAAGTAGGACAAAAATTTCTTCACTATAAGAGGTAACTTCCACCCCATCTCCCTTAATTCTTAGATTATAGTTAAAATGGAACACACATAGAATTGTTCTTGAAGATGAGAGTTAAGAATCTTGCATGCATGTACTTAATCTACCATAATCTAGCAAAGGGAAGTAGGTTAGAATAATCTTCCACAAAAAGGGGTTATGCAATCTAAAGGAACACATAGCGTTTGATAAGATGCCCAAATGAGTTCAAGACATGTTCATGATTCCTAATCCTAGGTTTAAATTTGTCACATTGTAAATTAGATTGAAGGCGCTAGAAGGTCCGGTGATTTGATATAGAAATTAATGAGAAATTCCAATTCGAGGTATGCATGGCTAACTCTAATCTTCATATGATAAACCCGTTGTGTTCACTTTCGGGGTATGACTCTCTTGTTGATTATCTAGGGAATTTATGTGTTCTATGTGCCAAATTGAGGAATTCTTGCTTCTATATTGTTCCATGCTACTACCATGTTGTTATGTTATTGGAATGTATAAATTGTGATCATCATGTTCCCCTTTTACTATGTGTGTGATCCTATTATGTGATGTGTGTGATAAATGTAAAAAGGGTGGACGGATATGGAATATGAGTAAAGATATTATAATGATATGAAATACGAATCAAGAGGTTGAACTGATATGAAACATGAATCTATGAATTGGATTGTTATGGAATATGGATTAAAGGATGGATTGTTGTGAAATATGAATCAAAGAATTCTAATGATATGAAAGATTAATCAAAGAATGATATGTGTTGGGGATCAAAAAGGTTAAAACTGATAAAAGTGATCTAAAATATCCATGAATTAACCAGGAGAATGTCCTAGGGGTGAGATGGCCTATCCGATCGGGCTGGGATCGGACTCCATGCCGTACACATGGATGACTTAATATTGTGATACGATGATGATGATTATTGTCCTCACTATTTCAATTGAGATGGCCTAGCCGATCGGGCAGAGATCGGACTCCGTGTGCAGTGCACATGCCACGGTGTTAGCCTAGCTGATTCGGGCAGAGATCGGACTCCGTGTGAACATTCCACGGTGGTGATATGAGATGTGATGATATTCAGACCTCACCTAGGATGGCTTAGCCGATCGGGCAGAGATCGGACTCCGTGTGACAACGACACGGTGGATCAGTAATAATAATAACAGATGAAACTTAAAAGAACATTAACCAAAAGATGGCAAAACGGGATGAGGGATGTGGTAATTCTTGTTGTGTTTTCCCTTGCTTCAGTGTAATGTTGTATGATGCCTCTATTTGTGTTGACTGTTGATGTTTACCCTATATAGAGTAGGTTTGTTCATACATACTAGTACTATTCAATGGTACTAACGTCCCTTTTGCCGGGGGCGCTACATCTTTTATATGGATGTAGGTGGTTCTGTAGAAGGTAGCGCCGATTGCCGTTAGTGGTGCTTCCTCCTCCTTCCTTCCAGCAGTTCCGGTGAGCCTTACTTCCTTCTGAGGTTGTATGTTGACATATATATATATATTGTTCTCTTCTTGGTATATGTTGTCTCTTTTGAGGTATAGTCGGGGCCTTGTTGCCGGCAAGTTTATGTACACTTCTCCATACTCGTAGAGGCTCCGTAGACACTATGTGGGTTGTAAATATATTTTGGGTAGATGTGTACTTACTCGTAATTGTGGGCCCGTATCGGGAATTTGGTATTTAGTGTGTATATTTTGGGATCATCAAATGTTAAAATGTTAAAAGAGGAAAATTGACTTTATGTTGTGAACACACACTTTTGATTTTATCTTGCTATTTCATATGAATAATGTCTGCTATAACCACGGGGAAAGGCATTGGGTAGGAAAGGCAAATCAGGTTTTCTTGACCGGGTTCGTTCGGTTAGGCGCCGGTCCCGTCCCTCGGTTTTGGGGCGTGACAGGGATAACTAATAGCATACATTATCGATAGGTTGCTAATGAATGTTGGACGGATATTCACCTAATTGGGAAGAACTAGGATTTTGTTGGGAGTTGTTTGAACGCTCAACGAGAATGTGTATTTAATATCATATCAGGATTGGGTACTCTTGTGAGCTTCATATCACGGTTATGTTACCGGGCAGAATGGATGTTATTTGTGCCTTTGATCTATGTCTTGTGCTACTCTCTTATGTTGTAATGGTCTTTGGGGTTGTATGATTATTCTTTATGCATGTTGTAACTCTTTTCAAGCCTCATGGCAATATAGGCAAGATAACCCTCGTGATGTTGATTTGCTCACTGTACCTTAGTTGTGCTTGGTTTCTTCCATGTTTTATTATTTCTATTTATTTTCCCACAATTTTACTTGTGCACTCTGCTGTGCTTGACATCAGTATTCATGTGATCAGTGAAACCGAGCACTTTGGTTGATGAGTGTTTGGTAGCGGGATGCACACCACAACGGCTGTTATGTGGGATACTCTTTCCTTATGTTTATACCGTGCTTTGTTTTCGCTCTGTGGGATAAGTTTATGAAATTGTACTTTGTCACTATATCTGTTGCACTTGTTAGATAATCCTCGTACCTTGATTTCCTTTTATTTTTTCTTCATGCCTGGGTTATTGCTTATTGGGTGTACGGACCCTGTTAGGTGAGAATATGTGTGGTCCCGTGACGTGTTGTTAGCTGGGCTACTGGTATTGGTTGACAGGAGGTTCTTAGAATGGAGGTTTTCTCTATCGTACTAGGGTGAGGAGTGGTTGGAAGGATGATGATATTCTCGCTCAGATTCAGGCGTGTCACGACCCAAATTCCCAACTTAAGCTACTGACTTTCAATGAATAATTCCAAACATAAAATAACAAACACTTAAATAAACCGAGCCACAAACTAATTATATAAGTAACTCTAGAACTACCCCAGGGTCTGGTGTCACACTTCACGAACTACTTAAGAATACTACAAATAATGGGCTGAAAGAAATAGTGTAAATGTTCTGAATATAATAAAACAGTTTTATAAAAATAGGAGAAGACTCTTGGGATCTGCGAACGCCGGCATATATACCTTGTGTCTCCGAATAAATGAATAGCCACTCTAAATATCTCTATTGATGGTCGATACCTGGATCTGCACAAAAGAGTGCAGAGTGTAGTATCAGTACAACCGACCCCATGTATTGAGTAAGTGCCGAGCCTAACCTCGACGAAGTAGTGACGAGGCTACGGAGGGGCATTAACAACATATAACCTGTGACAATAATATATACAATAACGCAATAAAACAATTCTACACGAACAAGAAAATATAACTGAGACAATAAATATAAAGCAATAAGGAAATCTAAACAAATAATTAAGTACTGCAACAATAATGAAATAACTCAGCCGCCTTTTCCAAGCATCAGCCATAACCAATTCTCAAATAAGCTTCCAAATTTTCAAACTTTAACTTTAAATAAAAGTACTGCCAAAATATGAAAAATAGTAATATAAAATAGTAAGTTTTCAAATCTTTGTTTTTCTTCGAAAATCAGTAAAAAAAATATAAATGTCCTCCCTTATCGCTCCTTGTTGCGGCATGCAACCCGCTCCCACCTGTCCACCCTTATTGCTCCTCCCTAAATATATCACCCTTATTACTCCTGTTGCTGGCGTACAACCCGATCCCACCTGTCCACCCTTATTACTCCTTGTTGTGGCGTGAAACTCGCTCCCACCAGATATATCATATCAATTTATTCATAAATTTCACAATTCAGGCCAAGCCTTTCACAATACTTTTATTTTCACAATTTCAAACAGAAAACAATATAGCTCGTAAGCTTCAACCAATATCATTTCAGAATAAAACCAACCAGAATATATGTAAACACCGTAACGCTGTCAACCCAGCTCAATCTTTATGTACCATGATAAAATCAAGAGAACATCCAACACTTTTAATACACTTTCCACAACAATTGGCAACAATCAATTGAAACCAAACAACCACGTAAACCTCAACAATCATAAAACAACTAAACTGCTATTCTAATTACTTCCTCAATATTATCAAAAATAAAACCAACAGGAACATAATTATATATATATATATATATATATATATATACCTCGTAAACACAATGCCAAACTACTCAACCATTTTGTACTACAAGGGAACCAAATAAAATACCAATACTCTTTCCAAAATAACCACAATAATATTTAACAGCAAAATAACAAAGCCAACTAGTCATAGAAACAATAATGAACAAAGAACAATTAAGACAAGAATCATTAAGTTGGGAACGGGAAAAGGATCATGCTTAACAAGAATATTGGGTGGTGCACAGATACTCGTCACCTCACCTATACACAACGCCCATGCATTTCACATAGCAAACAAGTGGGGATTCCTATTCCCTCAAGTCAAAGTTAGACCAAACACTTACCTCAATTTCGCAAGCCACTCACTGCTCAATTACAACTTTTTCTTTAGAATCTTGCTCTAACTTGCTCGAATCTAATCATAATTAACTCAATATCATTAATTAAGTCTAAAGAAACTAACTTTATTGAAAATTATAATTTTTTCTAAGTTTTCTAAAAAAAAGTGAAAACCCGACCCCGGGCCGCTTGGTCTAAACTCGGGGTTCGGACCAAATTACGTTTACCCATTTACCCACGAACCCAAATATACTATTAGTTTCGAAATCCGACCTCAATTCAAGGTAAAGATTCGATTTTTACAAAATTCCCTAATTCTACCCTAACCCTCAATTTTTACCATGAAAAATCTTGATTTTTGATTTAAAAGTGATGAAAAACATTGGGTAATTGAAAGAGTAAAGTTTAGAATTGATTACCTATGACTTGTGGATGATAATTGGTGAAGAAATTCGTCCCTAAGGCTGTGAACTTCGAAAATAAGGTGAAGAAGAAGGTCTGCCCATTTTTAATATATTTTTCTGCCAGCTATTCTGTCTCGTTTCTCGTGCCAAACGATCCTGAAACTCGATCTTTATGTGCCCAATGTATTCGTTGTGAAATTATAGTCAAGTTATGCTTTTGAATCACTCAATTTGACCTTATAATGAAGGAGATATGTAGGTTTTAATATTTGCAAATAGTGCAGATTTTTAATACGCCGCAGGAGCAATTTCGTAATTAACCTAAAAGATCTGGCAACCTTAGTAAAATGACCATAAATTCCTCATACGATGTCAAAATTTGATGATTCTTTTTGCTACGAGTCCATAATTACGATACAATTCTAATAATTTATTCAAAAAAAGAAATAGGAACTCATTTGTTCAATATGATATCATTTATTCTTGAATAAACGACGTCGAAGCATAAGAAAGAACGAGTGCAACACAACCCAAACCTATTTGAAACTCACCCGAGCCCTCAGAGCTCTATACCAAATATGCATGCAAGTCTAAAAGAATCATATGGACTTGATCATGCGATCAAATCATGAAAATAACATGTAAAACTATGAATTAAACCTCAAAACTCATTATTTTTCTCAAGAACATTTAAAGTTCACTATTTATCAACCGGACATCCGAATCACGTTAAATAAATTTTGATTCTCGCCAAATTTCGGTGACAAGGCTTAAATATCATAAGAAACCTGGATCGAGCTCCGGAATCAAAATACGGCCTCGATACCAACGATTTAAAACGTTAATTCATTTCTTTATTTCATTAATAATTCAGCAAAATAATTTCTTTCAAAAATTGATTTCTAAGGCTTGGGACCTCGGAATTCAATTACAGGCATACGCTCAAGTCCCATATTTTACTGCGGACCTCCCGGGATTGTCGAAATACAGATCCGAGCCCGTTTACTCAAAATGTTGATTCAAGTCACCTAAAACCAAATTTTTAATTCTTAAAATTATTATTTCTTATATTTTCACATAAAGCTTTCTGATATCATGCCTAGACTGTGCACGCAAATCAAGGTATATAAATTAATCCTTTTAGGGCTATTAAGCCTAGAACGGATTCTAACTTCATAAAATGACCCCCATCACAGGGCAATGGCTCTTGAGGGACGGGAGAGCTTCTTGGCTTATTGACTTCATGGGTGATTGCAAGTTTCTTATTGTTTCTTGTGCCATGGCCAACGTCGTGGATGTCCAGAACAAGGTTTTATTCAATGTGAATCATAATGCCGGCATCCAGAGTGTTATTAGGCAGCTATGATGATCATAGGGTATTACTACAGGCATATAAGTTATGTGGAACATCGTGTGATTGTGCTCTGGGTTGAAATTGTGGCTCGATTAAACTTGTTCAGGTTTGTAGAGCGTGATAATGTGAGATTCAGCTTTTATGATGCATTTAAGATGGTGAGGGTTGAGTTCTGTTTCAAATTATGGACTAAGTATGAAGTGAGATCTTCAATTAAATTTCATTGTCAGTCTTACATAGGATTGGGTGATGGGGAATTACCCCCTAGTGTATGTATGATGAGCTCATGCAGTGTTTTGAAGGCTTTGTAACGACTCTGGGCACGTTCGAGGCGAATGTATGTTTAAGTGGGGGAGGATGTAACGACCTGACTGGTCGTTTTGGGCAATTGCATCCAGTTTGGTAGTTTGAGGTCACGAGTAGCTTCACTTAGTGTATTTTGACTCGCGTGCATCGTCGGTTCGGGTTTTTGAGAGGGTCGAAAAGGATTTTAGGAGTGACTCTCATTTTACAAGTCCGAAATTGAAGGAATTGAACTAGGTTTGACTTTTGAGTATTTGACATCGGATCCGAGTTTTGACGGTTCTGGTAGGTTCGGACAGTGATTTAGGACTTGGGCGAATGCCTGAAATTTCATTTGGATATTTCAAAAAAGGTTTCGGCATCGTTTGGCAGAAGTTGTCAATTTAAAAGGTTTAGAATCATCCTAAGTTTTACCATGGTTTGACTTTAAGGCTATCGGGTTCGGGTTGTGGTTTGGGAATTTGGAATAGGTTTGTTTTGACAATTGGAACTTGCCTACAAAATTTGTTGTCATTTGGAGTTTATTTTATGTGGTTCAGACGCTTGGTTGCAATTCTAGAAGTTCTTGAAGTTTAGATTGATCTTCATGCACTTTGGCATTCGATTCGTGGGTTTAGAAGTTATTTTGATGATTTGAGCGCGCGAGCGAGTTTGTGATGTGTTTCTGGACCGGGGTGCATGATTGGCTTGAAGCCTCGAGGACTCGTGTGAGATTAGGATTGGTTTCAGAATGATTTCTTTCATAATCTTTGATTTCTGGTTCTGGTGTCATCGAATTTGCAGTGTTTATGTTGCAAATGCGACTATCATAATTGCGAAGCAGCCTCGCATTTGCGAAACTGGGCTGCTGAGGAAAGGACTCGCATTTGCGAGGAATTTGCCGCTTTTGCGAGGCCTGTTGAGTTCGCATTTGCGGACTCAACATCGCATTTGCGATAAAGGCCTGAGCTGAGTTTTTTTGCATTTTGCGATCTAGTGGCCTCTTTTGTGAAGATCCAATGTCCGTATATGCGACACTCGGTCGCATTTGCGAAGGCAGCAGGGAATTCCAATCTTTGCGCGATAATTTGTTCGCATTCCTGTCGCAAACGCGACATCCGCAGCTTGTTAAGTGTTGAGAATTCAGAGTTTTTACTTCATTATTCATATTTGTGAAGACATTTTCATACCAAGTCATTGAGTAAGTATCTTTAATCAATTTCCAACTATATTTCATGACATTATACAAGATTTAACATCAAATTCATGAGAATCTAAAGGAAAATTTGGGATTTTTTTTTTAAATCTTCCAAAATGTAAAATCATGATTTGAAGGACAAATTGGTATCGAAACTTGATAATATTGGTATTGTTGAACTCGTATCGGAATGGGTTCGGGTTTTGTAAATTTTATCGTGTTCCGAGGTGTGGGCTCGAGGAGTTGACTTTTTGCAAATTGTATAAGTATTGTAACTTTGTTAATTGATATTGTTTTCTCTTGCATTGTTTGATGTATTTAAGTCGTTTTTGGCTAGATTAAGCCGAGCGTTGGTGAATTGGTAAAGGAAAATCTAAATTGTGTATTGAATTAGCCGAATTGAGGTACTCATCTTGTCTAACTTTGTGTGGGGGAAACCACCCCTTAGGAATTGAGTCAATTGTGCTATTTTGATATGTGAATGCCGTGTACGCAAGGTGACGAGTGGATACACAATTTATATATGGTATTGACAGGTTAGATTGCATAGTCTCTTTCCATGCTTTTGAATAAATGGTCATAAAATGTGGTATCTCTTTGTTAGATTACTATCACATGCTCTATATGATGTTGTTATTGCTTATTTGCTTCATATTTGTTATTTGGCTTCTATATGACTTGGTTGTTGTCATTTCCTTCATTATTATCTTGTTACCTCTTAACTGTTAAGTTATTCTATGACTACGTGCTTATCTATTACGAGTCCAAGTTATTGTGAATACCTGGGTAGTTATCGCGTGCCTTACATGTCTTGTTTCCTTGTAAATGTTGTTGTATTCCTTCAATTGCTGCGTGGTCCCCTTGTTGCAGTGTACTCATACTTTTCATTGTAGAATTTCTTGTAATTGAGTTGTTGAACTGTGGTTGATTGATTTATATTATTATATGGTAGGATCGGGTAGCACGCCACAACAGGAGGAAATAGGGAGGATTGATGAGGAGGAATAAGGGTGAATATGATTATTCAGTGGGATCGGGTTGCACGGAGCAAAAGAAGGAATAAGGGTGGGTTGATACGAACTAATAAGGGTGAATTATTATGTTGATAATGATATAAGGTGGGATCGTGTTGCGTGCCACAACATATATATAAATATACATTATATACTTTTATTGTAATTATTACGGAGAAATAAGGGAGGATTGGTGGGATCGGGATGCGGCCCGCATCAATATATATATTATTTACTTTTATTGTAATTGTTACAGAGGAATAAGGGTGGATTGGTGGGATCGGGATGCGCGCCACATCAATATATATGTTTATGTATTCCTCTCTGACCGTGTAAGTTATTCGGTAGTTTTACATTTCACTTAAGGATTGGTTATAGCTGAATATTGATAAGACCCTCGAGTTATGTATTTATTTCTGCAAATTACCGATTTTCAAAGTGAATCTATTATATTGAGTCATTACCTCATGTACTGCTGAGTCATTAGTAAGATAATATTTTAAAAAATGAAAGAACTAACATCATATTACCTGGTGTGACTTTAAGTTAGAACCCGCCGATTATCTATACTTACCATTTCTACTAGTTGTCAAATTTTACTTCAACTGTTTTCTCAACTTCATCTTCTCAACCTGTCTGAGGTTTTATTTTACTTACAAAGGAATTGTTATTATGTTTTAAACTCATAAACTCTATATTAAATGCAATAGTTATTCGATGTTGAATTTTATTTAAAATAAAATGTTATTTTCCTCACTTAATTGATTTCTAAACCAAACCTCATCTTTCTCACTGATTTCCTATTCTGTCTAAAAACTTCAGATTTACTTCATGATATATATATACACCATGAATCTGGTAGACGCGCTATGATAAGAAGCATCGTAGCGCTATCTTGCGTTGATCGGATGTTATTGCCCTTGCCCCCACGCCAGCTTGCTCTCTCATTCCTCCCACCTTCGCCTATACCTAGGATTCCCATTTGGTTTGGTTGTATTTTCATAGATCTACATGGGAATCTTTGTCATATCGATCATGCAGTTATGGCTAATCAAGCAGAGATCGATTGGCCTACCAGAGACCAATAAAGCTGGACGACATACGATCAAAAGTTCGGGATGATGTGATCCAAGTCAACCTAGGGGCAAAGTAGTTCCTTGAGTTTGTCCATCGAGTCAGTAGCACACTTGCAAAGGGTAGAAAGCGAATAGATGCCATCGAATCGGATGTGAACAAATTCTTGAAATCCGCTCTTAGAGTTCGAGAATCCAAGCGCTGGCAAGTCAGCTAGCGAACCAAAGGGCAAAGAAAGGGTCAAAAGTAAGTTCCGTGCCTATAGTCATTCCTCTCAACTGTAGCAATTCGGTCTCTAGTCGATGGTACTATTTAAACAAGAATGTTGTGTCGTCGACTTGACCACTGCAATCGATCCGATAAACCAAAGCATCCTAGCCAACTGACTAACCATTGAGAATGGAACAAATACGGGAGATTTAATTCTTCTCTCTTGTCTTTCAACACTTGCTCTTGCATCGGCTTCGCCTTCCACCTTATTAAGCTTTGGACTTCCACCTTCACTAACCCGTGGGACGGGACCGACCTTCTCTTTTGTTTGTAATTGGACTTGCCCGAAATAAAGGAACCTTGGCGTGAGAACCCTCTAGATTAGGGAGATCCAAATAAGAGCTTGTTACATATGCGTTGAAAACCACCCCATGCGGTGTGAGAAAAGCCCACTTGACTTTGAAATGCCAACCTCCATTAGCTTATCCCTTTACGACCTTTTCTGCCTTCTCACTGCCATTCATCGGATAATACTAGGTCACCTAAATCAACAAAAAAGAGGAAGGCATTTCTCATTGTTGGCTAGTCCGGGCTCCACACCATATTTTATCTGAGATGGAGAGAATTCTTTAGTAAAGGCATGTCTTAAGCCAACTCGGGACGGGAGGTTTTTCTACTACTATTACAGCTCGTACAACCTTGAGGAATCGAGACTAGTGTAATAAGTTACTAGCCTAGTGCTACTCCTCCACAAAAGACTTTCTAGAATAGCTACCACCTTTTCTCTAGACTTTCCTTTGCCAAATAAATCCCACGTATGAAGATCTCGGATTACGTACGAATCAATTAAACAAGCCAAACCAAAGGCTTTTTTCAAAAGCATCAGTAGACGCAGAAAGAGATCTTATTCCCTAAGGCCATTGTTATCGCTTTAAACTTCCATATTTCCCATAGGAAGCCCATCTTCAAAGTTACTTTCTCAACAAGCTCTAGCTCTAGGGCTTTGTGAAAACTCTGTTCTTTATCATACGATACGAGGCATCTAAATCTGCATTCCCGTCCACTTCTGAACCCGATGAGACATCCGTCTCAGTCGAACCAAACTCTCGAACCCGTCCAGAAGTTGAGGATGCAACTTACAATTTAATCGGTTAAAAAAAGGTTTAACCATAAAGATTCCTGTTAAAGAGAATTCTAACGCGGGGGGCGACGGCATATAATTACCTTAAAAGGGGGTGCCCTCCCTGAGACTTCCTCAGTCATAGTTTTCTGCTTGATAGACTAACTAATTACTAAACAGGATAGGAAGAGGGCTAAGCTCAACTCAAAGATGTTAAATAAGGGCATTCATTAGAATTTCAATGCACATTGAGCGAGTAGTTAGTTCAGGTCTTTTTGTACGAGAGATCTCGTTTTAATAGTTTTTCTTGAAGGCTCTCTTTTATTTTCAGGATGGAGCCTTTTTTCATGACCACATGACGGGATAGGGTCCCGTTGAATTATACCTACCTGGTAAACCCCGCCACAGCGGTCGTTTTCTACCTCTCGAACACATGGATGCCAAGCTCCTTTTCATTAAGATTTTAGGACTCCTAGTTCTAACTT